>JAMKCH010002775.1:0-65807 GCA_023653785.1 Ophioderma brevispina
TAGTAAGTATGCTTTCTACTTCTGTCCAGTTGCTGTCCGAGTGCAGGAGGGCAAGATCGTCGGCGTAGCCATATTGTCTAGATGTTGTTGAGGTAAATCGCTGATATACAAGTTGTACAGCATAGGAGCCAGCACATATCCCTGTGGTACCCCGTTCCGCAGACGACTACTCTGCCCATCACTAGTCTTGAGAATAAAACTACGATTTGCAAGCATGTTACATATGAATTGTACAAGGTGACGGTCCGGGATGGTCCTGAGAAGCTTGTGTGTCAGACCCTGGAGCTTGTGTGTCAGACCCTGGTGCCACACGGTGTCGTATGCTGCAGTAAGGTCCACCAAGATGACGCCTGCCTTACGGCGCTTTTCAAAGCTTTCCTCAATATCATTTGTGAGTTTTACAATCTGGTGGACAGTGCTCCGGCCACGGCGAAATCCTGCTTGTTCGTCAGGCAGATGGGGTTCGACGACGGGCTCCAGCCGGGCCAGGATCATTCTCTCAAGGAAGAGAAGGAGACACACAATAGCGATATTGGGCGATAGTTCTTAGGGTTGTCGACAGGCTTGTGGACAGTGCGATTATAGTAGCTCTCCTCCAGATATTGGGTAAAGACTGGTTGGTAAGGCAACATGTGTGGAACTCCTGGAGCCAATCTAGACATCGTGGGCCACATTGCATCAGGAACTCTGCTGGTATGTTATCAGGCCCTAGGCCTTTCCACTCTTAGTTGGCTGATAGCAGAGGTAAGCTCATCTAGTGAGAAGGATGTTGAAAGTGACCCGTCCACACCGGGGGGCTCGACGAAGTTTGGTGATCTCTTTTTTGATAGAGCGAGTGTGATCCTTATCAATGTTCTTGAAACGACCATTTGCGAGGAGTTGCTCAGCAATTGAGTTGGAAGTCACTGGGCATTTCGATGGTTTGGGAATTCTTCCGGTGAAGCGGTTTATAGTCTTCCAGGCCTTCCTGCCGGAGTGGGTGAAATCGATTCCTTGGATCGTCTCCTCCCAGCGCTCACGGCGTTTCCTGTCCAAGCAGTTTGTCAGATCTGAAGCCTTGGATGAAGCTTCTTCCCCGGGTTCATAATTCAGGAAATCACTGTAAAGAGTATCACATTCCTCATCCCAGGATGGGATATAACTGCGACGGCATCCACGTGGGATGGTCTTCTTTGCTATATTAAGAGTTGACACAGTGCTGTGTAAGAATTGTCCAGGTTGGAGGAGGTTGGTGTCGGGAGGTTGGGCACTTCTGAATCCACCAGGTTCTTGAACAAGGCTCTCCTGAGCGATCAGTGATGGTCTGTGTCTGGACTTCGGAAAGCGGTCGAGAACAGTACGGTGAATGGAGATGGTGTCCATGTTTGCAAAAAGCAAGGTCAGGGTTTGTAGACGTATTCCACCTTCCAGAGATGAAAGTGTCTGGTTGCTCGGGGTCTTGGTGTTGATCAACCTGTATGCACAACATGTTTCTGTGATGGGATGCAATAGGTACAGTGCAGGGGCATGCTGTGTCTACATTGTACAACTTGTAAAACTTGGAAGCAAATGGGTCAATTTATCAATTACAGAATTTTGACAGTTCCATCTGTCTAGCTTGAGTAGAAATTGGAAGCGAGTGGTTTCACATAATTATTACGAATATGATGAATGAGCTTCTTCTTATCGTATCCACAAGTCACTGGTAATGACTTGTGGTGGTGTGAGGATTTATTCAACTGAGTAAGCTGATCCGGGGCCGCGTGTATCAATGTTACGGTCGCTCCTAACATGGCCCGCTTTTTGAGGCTGGGCGGATTGGGAACAGTCAGAGGTTTTCACCCTACTCTTATTCCACACTGGCTGCGATGTACATGTACAGTTGTGACTCTCTGTACACGGGACAGATGGCTTACCGTCCCCTCTGAAGGACGGGATGCTTTCATGATTCATTTGCCCAATTCCAAGTGAACCATGAAGAAGAGCGGTATTCTGTATTTGATCAATAGCTGGTATACAGATCAAATCCAGAATTAAGTACCCGAATAAATCCCAGCAAGTGACCCCACCGGCATTCGAACCCGGGAATTTTTGATAAATGTGCGCCACAGGCAAGCACCCTAACCCCTAGGCCACGCTCTCCCAAATGAATGAGCTGACTGGTACAAAGTGATGATGGATTTAATTCATCTTTTCTACAAGAACAGAAAAGTACCCATGAGGGCTAGCCTTGTTTTCACAACCTCCTAATAGTTGGTGAAGCAACTTAATGACCTGGAAACTGGAAAAGTACACTAGGCAGGAGTCTTGGGCAAATCTGCAATCTCAGAAAAATAACCAAACTTTTAAATCAAAACACAAAAAGTGACAAGTACTAATGTTGGTTTTTGGTACATGATCTTTGTTTTTGATGACACACAAATTTAACCACAAAAGAAAAAAGGGAAGGAAAAAAGTACAGTAAACACACACTGATTATGAAGAACTGAAGGATGCAGCTTATACATTAGGTATCCCCATGTCAAACAGTGGGTGTATATTTCCTAGGACTTCTGCTCATAACTCACACATACTCCCCCCCACACACGCACACACAATAGCTTGTAATATGGGATGTGATCAAAAATTAAGGTGAATTGTAGGACTCCGCACTGAGGCACCTCTATTGTATACAAGTCTTGCAGCTGAGGGAGCAGTCTACCATGCGACGACCTAGTTAATATTTGTGCCCCTTTGGCCTAGTATTAATAGTAAAGGTAAGCTCATTGTGGTGACAACTTGCACATTTTGGTACTCTGCATTTTATGCATTCTGCAAATTACAGAGATGGCAGTGTGCACCCAATATCAACATGGTCAGGTATTGCAGATCCTGCTACAGATGAGATGTGCCTACTTCATAGCAGCCCTAGAGATGGTGGCCTGGGGTTTCTCTATGTATACTCCCGTACATTTACATTTATATTTTTGTGTATCTGATATATATAAGATTATTGTTATTTTTGTAAATGGAAGATTGGTGTGTTAATAATACAAAGTAATAAAAAAGCGAAAAAATGTATACCCCCGTACTACCATTCGCTACAAAGTCATACTGGGAGCACCGGTGGAGTACACACTTGATTTGTAATGTAGGCTAACTCTGTTGTCGTGTAGTCACGCTTGCAGTACGCGTATTAGGGAGAACACAAGACAAAGTATTTCCCCTCCAGGTACGACTTTTGGGGTGTAAATTAAAAATATATTAGAAGGGCTGAAAAAGTCATAATTGTGTACACACTTAATATTTATAGTTCTGTACTGTCGCCATTGATATTTGCAATTGTAATTGATGTGGTAACAGAGAGTGCAAAAGGGTTGATGAGCGAGATTTTATATGCTGATGACTTGATCTTGATGAGAAAATAGAGGGACTGAAGGAAAAGTTTTGGAAATTGATGGCGGCTTTTGCGAGTAATGGTCGGAAGGAAGATTTTGGGAAGACAAAAGTTATGGTGAGTGAGTGGCAGGGAAGTATCACTGAGTAAGGTAGACCCGTGTGTTATGTGCAGAATGAGGGTAGGAGAAATGTGGGGAATAGATTCATGGGAGATGCACACAGATGATGAGTGTGACCCCAAGCTTGGCAAAATATTTTGTTTGAAAAGAGCAGGAGGAATGGCGGAACAGGTGGAAAAGTTGTGTGATGAGGTGGAATCGGTAAAGTTCTCATACCTTGGGGACATGGTAAATGTAAATCGTGGATGCGAGGTGGCTGTGAGAGCTAGAGTAAGGTTTGGGTGGTTGAAGTTTAAGGAATGTGGAGAGCTGCTACACGGGAAAATATTTCCTTTGAAGATGAAAGGAATAGTGTACAAGACTTGTATGACATATGTGATGCTATACGGGAGTGAGACATGGTGTCGACGTGAGCGAAACTGGGATGTGGATTTTGAGAAGGACAGAGAGAGAGAGAGAGAGAGCGATGGAGAGAGTGATGTGTGGTGTAAAGGTGATGGATATGAAGATGACTGAGAACTTGATACAGATGCTGCATGGTTTGGAAGAGCTTGGAAGAAGCGGTGGACCGGTCGGCGAAGGCGAATGGTGTTGGCACATTGGTATAGGCACATTGCGGAGGAAGAATGAGGACTCGACGAGCATGTTTTAAGAACGACCTTTGAGTTCGATCTGGACGGTTCGAGGAGGAGGGGCGACCAAATGAAGACATGGAAGAAGCAAGTAGAGGAAGAGAGTAGGAGGGTAGGGCTAAGGATGGAGAATGCACTGACTCGGGCGAAGTGGACGGAGGGTTTAAGGGCGATTGCCGTGAATGGGAGGTAAATCTTGCCACCCCTGTTCACGGGAATAAAACCTGATTTTACTACTGCTATGCTTCTATACTACTATACCATTGTGCTACTGCAACTTTGGTAAATGGCATAATGATGGTCAAAGAGAGAAACATGAAGGAACCATGGCTAATGCATGAACTAGGTTTTTTTTCTGGGGTCAATACTAGGCTCACATCTCTGGTATGCAAAGCTCCCTTTGTATATCAACTGAAGTGATACTAAAACATAAATGTCTCAGATGAATAACATTGAAACACTGTCACACTGCTATATCACAATTATACATAGGCCTATGCATTTTAATCGGGATGAGAAACCTTAAAGATTTCAAGTCATCAATATTTTCTGTAAATATGTAGTGATTTTATATAGATTAGACACTTAATAGAGTCCCTACCTTTTATTTGGTTACAGAAATAACTTAAAATGAAAACAAAAGGTGATTGTATATGCTTATATTTCAATAGAAAACATAGACTGAATTTCCTATTTGCTGCTATACGAAATTAGAAATTTCACAATTTTGGTACCAGTGACAAAATTTGAATTTTCACATATTTAGCGATACCTGTTATTTGAAATCTCTCGTTGCAACTTTAATTTATATTGCTCTCAGCAAAAATATCTTTGTAGTGCATCTCCTAGCTACTTTTAATGATAAAAGAAGAGTAGACCTATGGAAAAATAAAATCCTATTTTAAATATTAAATTATGATTAGACTTTTCAGTTGGAGCTTTAAGCACATCTTTTCAGAGTGTTACAGTAAGCATATTATTATGAACTTTGCATAACTTTTTATGGAAGCATAAACGTGTAGAAATATGTCACATGTTTAAAATTAAAATTTCCTTTCATTTCAGATCAAACATGATATACTTTAATTAATATTTGAGGTGAGTGAGCTTTGAACCTCGAAAATGAACTTTCCCCACCACCCCCACCCACCAAAGCTCACAAATGTTGAAACCCATGCCTACCGGAATCAAGTGAAATCAGCACGTACACACTTCTTTCAATACAATTTACAAATGAAGAGCGCCGCTCATTACTCTCATTACTGAATGGTGACGTCATATTTCTGATACAGCTTGGGGAGATTTTGGAAATTCCTCAATGTATGTTCATGACGTTCGAGAGACTTTTTAGACCTCAGCTTGTCAAAATTATCCGGAAAATTATATGCGCAATGATAATGTGAAAATCCGGTATGGTCTCGGCTATCGGAAGCTGAAAACAGAATTTAAATAAGACTTTCCGTTGTTGAGTGTTGGTGTTTGTTTTATGTTTGTAACGTTGTGCCATGAGTCAATCCCGGTGTGGCAGGAGATATGGTCCGCCGGTCTCACAGTCCGGGAACAATGGTGAACAATAGGGCAATCGATTCAGTTGACTCTTCACGTAACATTAGTTTCACGCTTTATTCCGTTGTCGTCTATGGAGCCCGGACTGTGGTTCCTGCCGGACCATATCTCCTTTCACACCGGAAATTGAGGGTTGAAAAAGTACTCCTAAATAAACGTAGATTATGCGCGATATAATGTGACTAGTGAGATGTACTATCTGTGTCGGTATTACTTAGATCATTCCTTAACCCACAGTGTCCATCATTGCAATGTGACATTCACTTTAAATAAGCTGACAATGGAAATATGCATGGCTATTTTCCGGCAGTGGAAATTTCCAAGTTGACTGGGAATTGCAATAGGAGTATTGATTGCTGTCATAATTATATGCGCGGAAACTTGTTTGTGGGTGCGGTCAAGCATGGTTTGCATGGCACGTACAATGTACACACATTCGATTGTGTGTATATTTAGGTCAGTCACCCGAATGTACTACACATGCGCGAATTCAGCGTCGGTGACTTGTCACTAGAATCTTTTATACAGGCGTCAATGGAGAGCTTTGTTTGTGATCAGCTGATTTTTTTTGATTTTTTTTAACACGTGGGAAAGATTAATTAAGTGCCTCTTTACTTACGCACACTTCCGGTGTCGAAAATGTCTCCTATTCTGTTCACCTTAATCGTTAACGCAGTTTCCACTTCCTTAACAATATACTCGGCACAATCGAAGGAATACCAGGTGTCTATATTGAAAGAAATGTATAAATAGAACTTACTTGGCTGTATTAAGAGGAAAATAAATAGATAATAGTATTAAAGGCTGACTCGGAGATTTCCCGCGGATCCGGTGTAATGAATTAGACCCATTATAGTGTTCTACCTATTGTGTTCGCCATTGTACACTGAACGCATAATTGGGGACAACAATCAATGGGAATTGACTGTAACTGTCTGCCGATTCCCGTAATCAAATTTTTCACGTTCATTCATCACACTCCGTTTTGAGGTTCCGCGGTTGGGAATATTTACAGAGCTTCGACCGGGGGGGGGGGGTTAGGACACGATCTACTCGATTTGGGCATTAAGGATTTCCGAACGGTAATTTGGGGAACTGCTACATGCATTTACTATGGCAGTCTCGGTCCCAGTGACAATAAAAAATCATCTCTTAAACCTCTTAGTAATATCATGATAAAGAAAAAAATATTGACTTCAAAATCCGTCGGGGTTAGTGGATTAACCCCACTGCAAAATAGTGTAATTTCCAATAACGGTCATTTAGATTTAAATATTCGTGACCAGGCCTAGTCTTTAGTCAAGTCTGTGTGTAACCGTTCGATATGCGTAAGAGCGCCCTCCTATCGTTAAGTCTTTGAAACAGACTAGCACCCGGAAGTTGATGCCGCTTTGAATTTGCTGTTGCTGTTAGGTTGGCATGTCCTACCCCCTGGCTTCGACAGCTAAGGGACATAACAACGGCCCATAATGCAGTGGGCACACAGCGGGGCACACAGCAACCAGATATGCTATATCCGGAGATGGCATATCAATATGGCAGATGGCATAGCGGCAGATAGCATATCAAATAAGTTTGACGCTATACTATCGTCCAATGGCGGCGCCTTGTGGTGTCACCTATTTTCTGAGTCACAGTCAGAGACTGGGCATAATTTACTTCAACACTATACCTTTTAGCCTCGTCTGCAGTTTCACGGTTTTATTCCGTATTTTTTTACATGGTAACTATAAGACACTCTTTCATGGTGGACTATCGGTTTCGTTACAACAGTGCTAAAACCTGAGTCCCACATGACAGTATCTTAGCTTCCATGTGAAAGGTGCATGTTTCGATCGTCTTTGTGACCCTTGATTTACCCGGAAGTAGTATTGATTTTGATATCAGATGTAATACCGTATTTTTCTCATTATCGTCCTGAAATTTGAGCCCTCAAATCCATTTCATTCCCAAGATATAAACAAAAAAGTTTAATGGTTAACCATCAATATTAACACAGTATTGAATAGGGTTTTGTAATGTTCATTATTGCTTCTACCATCAAACCGCAAGTTTGTTTCCCTCGGTACTTGATGGGACGTATGTGCAAGTGCCAGGCTCTCATATCAAGTAGAGATAGACATAAATCGGAACAAGTACCTTTAATATATTAGTGCAAGAAAGTTGTTTTTCACCTACAAATGCAACAGAAACAATTTTCGTGTTATCATACATCTAAATTGTCACAGAATGTGTCAAAAGTCTAGAAAAAAAGTTGCGTACAGGGGTGTAGAGTAAAACAGTTCTAATTGCTTTGAAACCTACACCAACTTATCTGGTCATGAGGATTAACCCTCGTCAAACCAAGGGTTTTTCTACTACGTTCACGACCGGGGAGGGGGGTTACAACCCCTTGATTTTTTCGTAATTAAGAGACAAACATCAGCTTGTTTGGTATCAGTGTGTAGCTACATATGTCCTTTCTTCAAATAAAGTACAAACATAACAAGTTTTAAAGGTCCCAGGAAATGAGATGATAAACCTACTACAAATCTTTATGGAGCATTCCATTCCAATAAACAGGGCCAGAAAAAAGAATACACTACCAGTGACATCATTGGTGAAACTATTGATTTTGAGTCAGTGTCATGAATAGATTCACACCAGTCACCTCCAATGTTCTATTACTCTCTTAAAATCAATAGTTTACAAAGACTGTCTCACCAATCCAAATATTGAATGCTCTCTCCCCCTCCTTGTACTTGACACAAACCACATCAATTCTATTTGCATTTACTGGGACCTTTAACAACATGACGTCACACCGACGTCACAACTGGGAGCTTATTTACAACGTTAATCTCCCAAATCAAGTGATTTTCGCCCATTTTCGCCATTCATGCATGCAAAATAACGTTTTATGAAGATTTATTCGGAGGAAAACGGATTTGTCCACCGCAGATAATGGGTGTATGAGCCCATTGGTCTCGGTCATTGTTTTGCTACTGTACATAAAGCCCAGTCATCGTCCAATCACATCCCGTTGGCTTGCGGTTCAGTTGACCAATGGGCGTCGGCTTTTCACCCGGGCTTTGGCCTTTTTCGCCAACCGTCATCACATAGCATCAGATCTGCGTAGGAGTAGGTCATGGTTTTTGTTACTTGACAATAAATTGTTTTCCCACCCTCCTCTCCCCTTTTGTTATAAAGGGTAGGAAAGTATCAGTTCTCATTTTTCTTGGCCAAAACGCGGCTCATTGCTTTTATTTTGGCATTTATTTTGATTTCATTCATTAATATGGCAATTTTATCTTTACTGATAACTGATGTGAGCGAGCCAGAAGTACCTGACTTCAGGCTCTGCAGATTATGCTCTATGTATTAATTAGAGTACTTATCAAATGTTGAGCTGACAATGCGGATTTAAATGTTCTTCATTTAATTTTAGTTCAGGCAACCCAGGAGTATTGACTCTTCAGTTTCTTGCACCAGTTTCAGTCTATGCATTTGATTAAAATTATTAATATTGCATTTATATTTAGATATCGGATGTCTTCGAGCCTTAGATCGGTTACCTGACTTCAGGTTCCACAGTTTAAGTTAATATTCAAAAAATTGTTCTAGGCAGCCCTTGAGGTATTTGACTTTTAAAGAGCCCTTTAACTAAGTTTGTGATTCAAACTGTAATCCAATATTCAATTGATCCCTGGACTGTTGCGGGTAAAGCCAGGCTAAATGGTTATTATTATCCGAATATAGTAATGTCAGCTAATATTTGCTACAATGATCCTCTGGTGATAGTATATAATGAGTAATGATGTATTAATCTGCTTTGCAGTAATTAAATTATTTGGTGAAAATTTGGTTAGAGGAATGTTTTCATGCCAAGGGCATGCACTAATAAGGAATTTTATTATTATTTTACATAGTGGCTTGCATACTAAAATTTTTACATATGTGGATTTACAGAAATTATTGCATGTTGGCTTACAGATGCCAATCGTTTATGGGTTTATTAGGGGAGGGAAAACTGTCTCCAGGCCCATGGTTGGTGGTTAAAATAAATTATTCTCCAAAAGCCAAGGCCATATGAAAAAATATGGTTGTTTGGAGAACCCGGTTATGAATGAATAAAGGACTGCATCCTACGCACGATGTGATTCAATTGGCAAACCTTTGTCTTGTCCCATTCTTTGTCTGTGGATAATTGGTATTTATTTGGCAATGATGGGTGCCAAAATAAGCGCACAATTGTTATTACTCTAAAATATAAGAAAAATACAAATATTGTCAGCATTTGCTTAGAGTGGCATCATACGAAACAAAGTACCATTTTTTTGGCATTTTACACAGTATTGGAAGGTGGCAATCACCCCCTACTTCCGACTTTGACGGGAAACCCTGACCTCCCTAAAATGGCGCAAGGAAGAACTTACAATTACATAAAAGCCATAGACCATATTCGTTTGCGTTTTTGTGCTCCAGGGAATATCCGTTGGGGGTGGGGGTAACCAGCAACCCCTTGGTCGGACGAGGGTTAAAAAGGTTTAAGATTAAAAATAGTTTGCCATATGTATGGTCATTAGTTTCAGGAAATAGGCTCATAACGGTTCAAGGCAGTGGCGGATTAAGAGTCAGCAGTGTCAGCTGACAGCCCCCCCCCCTAAAATATTGCTCTCAGGGCCTCCTCGGACACACCTTACATCGCACTAAATTACGATATTGCGTTGCTTCTTGACGCTAAAGTAGTCCAGTCAAAATGTGATTTTACCCAAAACAAATTGCAACAGAAACCGCTTTGCATTCATTTAACTTAGAATAGCTAACAAAACAACATATCAAAAGTTTATCAGAATCGGAGTAGTGCAAAAGCGCCTAATTTGCATAAATTCAAAATGGCGGCCATTTAAAATAATTTTGCCTATATCTTGTGATCTAAGATTGGTAGAAAATTCAGGTTGGTACCTTTACCTATGTTTTGGGGTCAAGGAATTCAGATATAACATTATCTATATCATTGGGTCATTTTTTCTTGCCTAATTTGCATAAATTCAAAATGGCGGCCATTTTGAAACCATTTTGTATATACCTCGGGATCTGAAACTGACCAAAGCTTCATTATTATTATTATTATTATTTCGGGTTTATTCAAACAAAACATACAAAGCAGCGAAAACCCTGAAAAACGTATGATTTACATTAAAATACATATATATATTTAAAATATATTACAATAATTAACTATTACTAAAATTAAAAAAAATAATATACCCATATTATTGGGTAACAGTAATTTTAACAGTAGTTGTACTGTTGGGTCCTTTCGTCATGTCTAATTTGCATAAATTAAAAATGGCGGCCATGCACTTTCAACTGTAATATCGCAGTATGTATCAGTTGGTGAGGCTCATTCGTGATGTCAATAAGGCATTTTGTCACATCATCCTCATTGCATAAATTAAAAATGGTTGTCAGTTCAAACCACCTATATCTCAAAATCTGAGATACGTTGAGAAAGTTCACAACACTGAACAAATGGTGTCGGGCCCTAAATCTCCTATCATTTGAATTTTTAGAACCATATGACACTCCAGTCATCTTAAATAATTGATGACCTCCTAGTCGTTAGTTGGCACTGACGTCTGGTCCTGCAGCCAGTAGGGGGATGTTTTTGTCACCAAGGTCGTTTTCAGGTGAAAGATCCTGGTTACCTGGGCATTTCTACCCAGGCTAAATAAGACAAAAATAAACTAGATCTGGAGACAGATCTGAAAACAGTCGAGGTAGTACCTTTGACCCAAAATGACCTTTGATCTCGAAAATACTTTAGACATTTTTAGAATATCATAAGGATCATTTCAAAAGTCAGCTCAATCGGAGCATTTTTAATTTTAACCGGTATTTGGACTTTTGACCACTTAATGTCCTTTGACCTCGAAAATATTTTCAACATGTTTAGAATGTCATAAAGATCATTTCAGTTAATTTCAGCTCAGAGCATTTCGAAAATTTGACCTTTGACCCCTTAATGACCTTTGACCTCGAAAATATTTTCAACATGTTTAGAATGTCATAAGGATCATTTCAGTCAAATTTCAGCTGCGTCTAGTTATATTTTATACACAGTAAAGGAGTTTGACCTTACTGACCCCAAATGACCTTTGATCAAAATTTCATTAAGTAACTTTTGTAGGGGATGTCAAACTACACAACATACATGAGTCACATGATCATACTATGTAATCTGTGAAGGAGTAGTGATTTGAAGGGTAACGTGATGAATTTTGACCTATGACCCCTAAATCATGCGTCATATGACAAAGTCATAATTGACTTTTTTGCAGTGTTGATCAAATCCTACAAGATGGCAGTATTAGTTTTGAGATCGAGCTAATTCTAGATTTTTGCATGGTTAACGTTGTTGATCGCTGTGACCCTATCGTGACCTTTGACACCAATCTGGTCATGTCAAAAGTTTGTGTGTATGTACTTGTCCGTCCTCAATTTTGGTCAATATGGAATGTTGCATGTCTGAGATATTAGCATGATGACAGAAAGAAGAAGAGTATTCAGTGACCCCTTAATGACCTTTAACATCATGGTAAGCACAACTTAGGTGAAGGGTCTCAAGCAGCCTCATATGCATGAGTCACGTGACCAATATTTTCTGTAGGAGTATCATATTTTGTGAAAAAAAACTTCTGACCCCAGTTGACCTTTGATCGAAATTTCATTAAGTAACTTTTGTAGGGGATGTCAAACTACACAACATACATGAGTCACGTGATCATACTATGTAATCTGTAGGAGGAGTAGTGGTTTGAGGTTTAACATAATTGGAAGTATTTTGACCTTTGACCCCTAAACCATGGGTCAAGTCAAGTGATGGGGTCATAATTGACTTTTATTGACCTCTCATCAAGTCCTACAGGATGGGCTACAAAGATTTTCTATTTGACATTGTTTTAAATATTACACACAGTAAAGGAGTTCACCTTAGTGACCCCAGATGACCTTTGATCAAAATTTCATTAAGACTCTTTTGTAGGGGACGGCACACTACACCACATACATGAGTCACATGATAATACTATGTAATCTGTAGGAGGAGTAGTGGTTTGAGGTTTAACATAATTGGAAGTATTTTGACCTTTGACCCCTAAACCATGGGTCAAGTCAAGTGATGGGGTCATAATTGACTTTTATTGACCTCTCATCAAGTCCTACAGGATGGGCTACAAAGATTTTCTATTTGACATTGTTTTAAATATTACACACAGTAAAGGAGTTTCACCTTAGTGACCCCAGATGACCTTTGATCAAAATTTCATTAAGACTCTTTTGTAGGGGACGGCACACTACACCACATACATGAGTCACATGATAATACTATGTAATCTGTAGGAGTAGTGATTTGAAGTGTAACGTAATTTGACGTATTTTGACCTATGACCCCTAAATCATGCATTACATGACAAAATCATAATTGACTTTTTTGTAGTGTTTACCAAGTCCTACAATATGACAGTATTAGTTTTGAGATTTCAGCTATTTGTGACCTGTGACCCTATCGTGACCTTTGACACCAATCTGATCATGTCAAAATATTGTATGTGTGCACTTGTCCTTATCACCAGTTTTGGTCAATATGGAATGTTGAATGTCTGCGATATTAGCATGTTGACAGAAAGAAGAAGAAGAAAGAAACCGCACGGAAGAAAGACACCCTCGACTGTGTAAGAAAGAAAGAAACCATACAGAAGAAAAGCAGAGTCGAGTTCCTCGACTGTGTAAATAAAGGCCGCGCTGACAATTGTGCTTACTCCTCCAAACGCTTCACAACCGTTGGTACACTGAAGAAAATTTGCTATGCAGCTACACTGCCTGTTGTTGCAAGGTTTGCACTTGCCCCAATAAAAAGAGTCAAGGTGAATAGTCAACAGCCTAGGTGGATTAACAATGAATATCTTGATTTGAGGCGGCAGTGTCAAAAGGCGCGTGAAATAGCCAAAAAGTCAAAATCTGCGGCTGATTGGAGCAAGGCAAAACTCCTAAGATATAAAGTTAACAACCTGCGCAATAAACTGAAAGCTAATGATCTTCACCAACAAATCAATGATAACAAAGGTGATCCTCGTAGACTTTTGCAAACTTTAAAATCTGTTTTACCTGGCAAAAGTCAGAGTGATATTCCTGCTGTTAAAACAGAAAGTGGTATGGTAACTGACAAACAAGGTGTTGCTGATGCAATGAACACATTTTTCTCTTCTATTGGTAAACAACTAGGTGACAAATTCAGGTCATCAAACAAATATGATGGTGCTCAATGTAATGTCAATTCTGTTCAATTTAAGTTTTAATTACTGAGGAGCAGGTTTTCAAATTTCTTCAGTCACTTGACAGCAGGAAGGCAACAGGTTTGGACGGAGTGAGTAGTCGGCTTATCAAACCAGGGGCAGGTCCCTTAACATCTCCACTAAGTTGTTCAATCTAAGCTTATCAAGTTTAAATTTCCATTTAAGTCAAAATAACCTTCTCTCAGCTAACCAATATGGCTTCAGACCAAAGCACTCCACTCTCACAACTTTGGTGGAGGGTACCGATTTTCTTCTTAAAAACATTGATGCTGGTCATCTTGTTGGGGGCGTTTTTATTGATTTAAAGAAGGCCTTCGATACGGTCAATCACTCTATTTTAATTCATAAACTAAAAACTTTTGGCATTGTGGTCTGGAGCTGGATTGCTTCACATCGTATCTTAGTAACAGGAAGCAGGCCACAAAATTGGTGATACTTTGTCTAGCTTTGCTTTGATAAATTATGGTGTTCCACAAGGGTCAATATTGGGTCCCCTTCTATTCACACTGTGCATCAACGATCTTCCTTTGGTTGTCTCCAATGACACTAAAATTAACCTGACGACACTGCAGTCTTCTTTTCCTCCAGAGATATTCATGATATCAACAATCATCTTAATTCTGATCTTGAAAAGATTACAGTGTGGATGGAAGAAAACAAATTGACCCTTAATGCAAAAAAGACAAAGGCCATGCTATTTTGTTCAATTGAATAAGACAACAGATCTTAGTCTATTTCTGAAAGATGTTCAGCTGGAAAATGTAAATTCCTGGAAATATCTTTGTCTTATTCTTGATCAAAATTTGAAGTGGGAACCTCACATTAATCAAGTTTGCCTTACAGTGTCAAAGTACATTGGGTTGTTTTATCATATTAGGGAGTAGTTAGCAGCTGATTACCTGAATATTCTCTACAAAGCTCTGGTCCTTCCTAGAATAAGTTATTGTGACGTTGTTTGGGGGAATTGTAGTCAAATACTTCAAGTTAGCGTGGAGCGTCTACAAAATTGGGTTGGGAGGGCCATTCTTAAAGTTCCAGTCAGGACTCCTTCTTCCATCTTAAGGGAAAAACTAGGTTGGAAAACCCCTGAATGAACACAGAAGGGAAAATCTTTGTATCACGGTGTTAAAATGTCTGGCTGGTCTCATTCCACAGGGTCTAGTCTTCAGGATATTTTTACTTTAGTCATGGATAATCATGGCTATAAAACAAGGGGAGCACTCAGGGAAACATAGCCTTAAATTTTCAAACCCAAAAAACAGCGGCTGGCAGGACGCTCATTCTTATTCGGGGGGGGGGGGGCAAAAGCATGGAATTCCCTATCCACTTTTCAAAATTTCCTCTCCCAAGTAGTGCAAAGGTTTTTAAGAACAGATTATAAACTGCTAATCACTCCCAGACTGATTTTGAATTTTACAGTTGAATTATATTATTTGTTTCCCTTAATATGATCACATTTAAATTTGTATCATTGACGTGCAATTTAATTTGCAATATTTTAATACCCAATTTCTATGCTAGCTTGCCCATTTCTTTAGTTGTGTGGAATTGATTTAAATTTGTATTACTTTGCAGGCTCTGATAGTTTTTTTAATCCTTATATTTTCTTTTGTGCAATAATTAGATTGTGTTATGCAATTGGATAACTTAAATTACGTGCAATATTTTCTAATTAATGTATATCTATAATCATCTATATATATATATATATATATATAATATATATATATATATATATATATATAATATATATATATATATATATTATATATATATTACTCCTTGTATGTTTTAAATCATTGAGGTAATCAATTTCTTTTCGTAATTCTGTTATAAGGTATGTATTTTGTAATAGTTAGATGTTTTTTTTTATTAGGATTGGCCCCTGGGCCACATGGAAGAACAGAGGATTATTTTAATTATCCCACTGAATGTGTAACCCAGGCTTAAAGAAGAAATTAAAAACAAACACCACCAAAATTGTTTCAAGGTTTTTTTATGGGATGTTTCGTTGTCATAAATAAATGTTGTGGAGTGTATTCAATGATTAGCTAGGGATCCACTAGAGACGTAATGTACATTTCCTCCTCATACCTGAAATTATGTAATAGATTGCAAGTGGCTGGCTGGAAATATTTAGAAGTTAAGGAGAACCATGAAAGTGGGTACTAATGCAATTTTTATGATTTACAAATTAATGGACCAGGGTGGTGGAACAATCCAACAGTGCCACCGTGGCACCCTTAGGCAATTTGAGATACTGAGGTCACAGGTCAGATAAGGTCGGGTATCCTTATGATGCCTGAACAAGGTATAAGGTCAAAGGTTAAATCTTTTGTATAGGGTCAAATGGTTTAAAGTGCCTTATTGGTAAATAAGAAACATCCTATTTATATTCATCTTGGAAAAAATTTAAAAAGTATAGTTTGCTATATAGACACAGAGCTGTGTTAATGTTTTGGACAAAATAAGGTCTCAGGGCCCATAACAATAGGGTTGTTTAAAGGTGCAACGAGAGATTTTCGAGGCACCCAAATTATTGTGTCAAAAGTAATTTATTATAAATAGCACTCAATAGATTTTTTACTTTGTGTTTGGCTACAGAAATTTTATTAAAAGAGAGAAAGGTGATGATTTTGATTGCTTAGATTTCAATATAACACATAGGCTGAATTTCGTATTTGCTCCTATCATTAAATGAGAAATTTTCACAATTTTTGTACCAAGAACATTTCCTCAGCTTAATCCTTCAGATGGGAATATATGTGATAGAACGCTTATATCAGGGCCAAATCAGTACTTATGATTTTTTTAGGGACACCTGGTCGTGAAATCTCTCTCTTTACCTTTAAGAGAGTGGCAGGCCATTTGTACTTCAAAGTGACATCGTGAATATAGCAAATTATACCTTTCAGAATCCTTGTGTCAAAACGTTAATTAACCATTGTACAGGCACATCATCGTTGACTTTTTTACTTCTTGGGACCTATGGAAGGTTGATTATATTTCACAACTTTATGGATGCATTTTGGAAATTTAATCCCGTGATATGACCACTATACCCCAAATTGCTCTTTATTGCGGTGGTGAATTGCTCTCTAAGAAAGTATTCTAAAATATGGCAAAAGGCAATTGAGATTCATTTGAAGAGGAAAGATAATAAAGCAAAAATTGTAGGCTCAAGTTGATGCTCAAACATGGATAAAATACATATATGTATTTAGCACAAGTTGAAAAGGTAAACACAATTTCTCGCCTATTTTCAGGTTTAATAAGGAAATCTACATTACGTCTGTAGGCAATCATTGAATACAGTCCACATATTTTATTGTCAATCACCTAGACAATGTACATTAAATAAGTTATTAACAGTACCTTTGCCTGTCTCTTGTCTGGAGATAGTCAAATTCAAGTAAGACATGAATAAATAAACCATTGATATAAATTGCTCTTATATTTAAATTCCTTGATCCCAGAAAATATATGTTCAAAGACATTCTCAGATACTAAGGTATAGTGGTCAAAAGTGGCCGCAATTTGATTTCATACAAATTTAGCTTTAAAGAATAAACCAATGATATAATTAATGTTAAAACGGAATTCCTTGAACCATGGGTATACAAACCAGAAAGAACGCCTTTACCATTCTCAGATCCCAAGATATAGTGAAAATGGCAGCCATGTTGAATTTATGTAAATTAGGCAAAAATAAAAGACAAAATTGTATAAATACTATTATAATTGAATTCCTTGACCCCTAAAACCAGAAATAAGTCTGTACCAATTTCAGATCCAAAGATTTAGGCAAAATCAGTTTGAATGGCGGCCATTTTGGATTATGCAAATTGGGCATTGTTCCACTCCTCCGATTTTAGTAAACTTTTGATATGTTGTTTTGTAGCCTATTCCAACTTAAATACAGCCGGGAAATACAGGTAAAGCGGTTTCTTTTGCAATTTGTTTTGGGTTGACCCCTTATTTTTCATATTTTGACTGGACTAAAGGGGTCCACCTTAAGCTGCTGATAGGGCCCTTTTCCATAAATCCGCCACTGCCTTCCAGGGATTCAGTCCCCTGTGACGTTAAAGACTTGACGAACGAAGCCCGTTTTAAGAATTTGAAAAACATCCTTTTTTGTTGACTATTATATAAGTGTGCTTACCTTTTGAATCGTCGTCAAGAATGGAGACAACACCTTAGCTATAATCCGATATAGTTCCCCGATCCCGCTCCCTCCGTCAATGTAAGCGAAATCATGAGTGTTCGCGTCTCACTGCTCTTATCATTGTTGCACCGTCAATTACACCATAGCTGTTGCGATCTCTTCAAAATCTACTTCCTCATCCTCCAGTGCTGTTGTATCTTTCATTAGAACTTTGCCGTTAATGTCCGTGTAGACCGTCGGTTAAATAGAGTTAAAAGGCGCTAGCTTTGCTTATTTTTTTTTCTGCCGTGATAGTGTGGGAGCCAATGTGGGGGGTATATGGGCTTTGGTGTGCAGTTCCCGGGGAGTTCAGGTTCTTTTTTTAAAATGTACTTCTACTAGGGTCCACTATCGGAAAATTTATGTCCCCATTTTTCTGTTGACCTCATATTCAGGAGGGAAAATTCAATTTTACACGGTGAAAATAAAGTACATAATGAAAGACATTTGTTTATCTTGAGGGTGGCCAAACCTGAAAATAACTAACATTTTTAAATGTTTCGGTATGGAAAGCGCCCTCAATTTAATAGAATCTCTTTTCGTTAAAGGGATTAGCATCGATTTTGCTAATCCCAACATCGAAAAAATCATCAAAATTTCATATTTTTTTTAAATGTTTGTTACTGCAGGTATGCCAACATACCTTGCAGTGTTGGCCTTGAAATCTTTATGAAAGACAAGGCAATACTTTTTATCTGATTCTTTAATTTCTATACGTGCTTATCAAAATTCTGACGTGAGATCAAAAAAGCCTTTATCGGCGAATATCCCAGACTTTAAGCGTGATATTGTGCACCATGATCAATGCAGTTTGACCTCAATCACAAACATTATTGACCTTTGTTTATTCTGTGCTAGTGTAAACCACAATCACCTGTTTAGTGCAGATTTTGAGACATCGTCGCTGTATGTCTATTTGTGGGAGACGGTATGACAAATTTCCTCCAATATTTCATTTTTTTCACTATTTGGTGGTTTGTTTCTACATTAAAGCAGTTATATGGAATTGTACACACTTATCCCTGATTTATAAGTTTAAACAAAGGCATTTCCACATTTTTCGATACTCTCGCAATATCGCTGCTAATCCCTTTAAAATACGCACAAAGTTGCAAACTGGAACAAACGCAAACTAGAAAACGTAATATCGTAGGGTCAAGCAAATTGGCACATACATGTGTTATGACGTCTCGTAGGCGTCAAAGGTCAGGAATACCTTTCAAATACAAATAAATGAGCCTTGTGCACCAGTGATCTGAATTGTATGTAATATAACAGATTTTAATGATTTTAATCAGATTGGACCAAGAATTTGGTATGTCCAAAAACAATATTACATATATCGAAATTACACACAATTAGTTTATACTTATTGTTCACAAGAATGTTCACTAATGTCCACAAGAAGCGTTGCAGTTCAACAATGATAGACTCCAAATGACAGCGCATAAGTTCACATAAAACTCCGCAGGTAATATATTCCATGGGAATCTTCTCGGTCCTGAAGGTAATTTTATCCAGCAGTTTAAGACGACAAGGTTAAATAAGTCCCTCGACGACACTAATATTCCACAGTATATCAGTCCAAGATAATCACCACGATTTCTATCTATCCACAATTTGGAATCCTATTTTGATTCCCAGCACTTTTGGCTTCAAAGACGACAGTAGAATAATTACAGCGACTTCGGCTCACATGGAATTATAAATCCCGGCACTATGGTACTTTACAGGTCTTCTACTCATTGCAGATTAGAACTAGTTATAACTTCTTGCTACTTGTTACTAGAAGATGCTGGCAGAGAGTCCTTACTCAAATCTCCATTATATATTGACTTCACAAAGTTCCCAAGTCTTAAAATAGACATTATCACAGCATCATGCATAAACATAACCTTGCACTAGCTGACCAATTGGAATTCACATAAATTATATCATCTGAATTACATCACTTCCCATATATAACTTTATGGGGGAATCCCCCAGATCATGCAATGTTTTGATCTTAAAGCATAAACAAGTTGACTCAGTTACTAAGTTTGCATCTTGGGGAATTCCCCTTTCTCCCCTTGTGCAATCTATCTAACAGGTGTATTTTGCACAAACAACTCTACGGGAATTCCCTATTCTCTTTTCAACATAAACAAAGTACTTTTCCCGTGAGAAATCTTTTCTCAAATAAAATTGAGAAAATAATACTTTTAATCAAAATGTTGAGGGTAATATAACACATGTATAATAAGTTCAAATAGGTCTACAAAACCAAGAAGCCGGATTTCTGGCCTCACAACCATGTTGTGGAGGGTCTATGTAATTATGCAAATAGATGCCTGGATGAATGGATGCCTGGATGATATGTGTCTAGATAGAATATTCACCAATCCACTCTACAGAGTAAATAAGGGCTTCAAATGTGGCACGGTGATAGAACACGGTGAGCATTTGGATTCCTTTTCAGCGTTTTGGACCCTTTTGCATGCAAACATCTGTATTTTTTCAAAACCTTACAGCTGTATTAAAATTTCAGTGATTTTAGGTTATTTTGAGTATTGTAGAAAAAAAGGCGAATTTTAAAATATTTTACATGTATAAACGCGAGTCCCTGGGACTGAATAAAAAACATTTTCAATATTTAATAGAAAGAGCACACCTTGAAATACTTGTCTCTATATAAGAAATAAATTGTCGGTAAGATAATTATTTTTTATGACACATTTTATGCAAAATTCGGCTATTTTTCAATGGGAGAGATCGCCGGAAAATCCCTTGCGTTAGTTCCCCAAAGGAATCATTATGGTCATGAAAACCAACGAACGGGCTTGGCAGGTATGAGAGGTGGCGTTCTTTAGGCGTAGGCTTTTTTCAGTATCATGGGGACAGAGGGCCTCCAAATTTAGAATACACGTTATTGAGAACATAGTGTACAGAGCAGCTCAACCACAATAAAGGCTTAATAGGCCAATTGTTTAAAAGTTTAAATCAGACCTTCTGAGACGATTCTACTATACTCGATTCGCGTGATACGTTGAAGCAAAATGATTCTGATGATTTCCTAGTGACAGCGTAATAATTATCGGACCTGGAGCCTGCCAGCTCAGGCCGTGAGGAAACACATCTTCCCCCGCATCTGTGACTATCGGAACTTTGGTCACAACGCCCCGTGTCCCCTTCTAAGACACGTGTCGCGTCAATTAGTAGATACGTTCGTACCCTTGGAGGTTTGGACTTATTCCAATAAGTCGGAGAGGGGCTCTACCGGGGCTCACCTCCGCAAGAATGGTACGGGGTCACATATCAGATGAATCGAGTATAGTCCAAATTGAAATCCACTTTTTTTCTCAAATATCTTTTTGGAGAAAAGGCCATTTAAAGGTTTGTATTTCCTATCCCAGCACACATTAAAGCTTTTTTGAACGCTCCATGGATACCAAACCGGAGTGCCCACGGGTTCCAAATTCACACCAGATTATCGGTTCATGTAGAATAGAAGTGGGTAAACAGAAGTTTAGGGTGTTTTTAGGGGAGTTCCAGTAACCTGACCCATCTGACACTTCTTTTCTGACACACTCATGGATTAGGAACCCTTCACGGAATAAAGCACAGGTTTAAGGTTTCCGAATTCAAAAGTGTGTCACCGACCGACCCACTTTTTCCGTAGGGCGTATCAATAGTATCCCTAAAGTAAGTTTCATCTATGAAAATTTTTTAAAGAAGCTGATTTCAACTGATTTTGGTAGGTATGGGTGTCAACATTTACCAAAAAAAGTGAGTTATCGTAGGGGGTGGGGAAATTGGTTTTTCGGGAGTCAAAGGTCAATAACAGGGGTCAAATTTTGAAATTGATCCAATCATGTTGAAAAGTATACCAAGTTAATAGTTTAATCATAAGGATTCCAAAAGTATAGTTTGTACTATCTGCGGCCGAAAGTTTTGGAGTTATAGGCTAAAAACAGCAAAAATCAATAAAAAGGATCATTTTCAGTTGTACAGGGGTCAAATTTAAAAATTACTCCAATTTGGACAAAAATGGTGCAAATTATAGGTGGAGCTCATAGGATAAAAATAAGGAATAGTTTTGAGTGTCCTAAATGCTTACTTACCGAAGTAGGGGGAAAACAAGGTCAAGCCCCCATTGAATGCCATGGATGTTGACCTTTGTTGCAAAAAATCGGCTATTTTTCAATGGAAGAGATCGCCGGAAAATCGGTCCCTTGCTTTGGTTGCCCAAAGGAATCATTATGGTCATATGCTGGAAACCTATATACTGTATACTGAATATTAATGAGCTCATTTGCATAATTCCATAAAATATGATTAAATCAGTTGTAGGGCCATCTTAATTACGCACAGCCAATTTGATTTTCCAAATTTGAATTATGAATCAAAATTACTTGATTGGTTATTTCACGGTTACCATGGCAACCATATCAAAATTACTTCATGGTTTTGTGCGTATCGTCCACCCAAGTATGGTGCGAGTGGATTTTCCCCCAAGCAGTTCTATTTGCTCCCGTGTTTGCCAATCAGACTTTCCTCAGTAACCATGGCAACCAGAGTGAAATGACATACTTTCCGAAAAATAGAGATCATGGGTAACAATATGATATACAACATCCACGTTTATTTTTGAGAATGTTGTCTAAAGCTTTCGCATGATCGACGTTCACCCTAGTAAGGGTTTAACACCCCCTTTATTTTTATTTGGATTGAAGAAGGAATTGGCCTAAATGCAGCACCTATGACTTACTTGAACTAAAACAATACAAGGGGATCAAATGTTAGGCCTACAGAGCCGAGTAAAAGTGCTGAATTGTAACTGCAGTGCATTGGATTAAAAGCAACTAAAATGTCTCGAAGCCTGACCCTCTCGCTATTGCGACGGATTCCACCAGAACACAAGGACTGTGCCTGTGTGGAATATAGTCCAAGTCACAGACCGTGTGACCTTATCTGCAAGATGGCATCCTAGATGGGCGTCCAACGCGGTTGGCAAGAGGGTCGTAGAGTGCCAAATTGTATGAACACGTATTTGAATACGGAATAAATTGCTACATCAGTGGCGCTGTTCTGCACAGTTCGCGCTCCATAGAAAAACGTGTTCACACAATTTGGCAATTCTCTGTGGTGCCAACGTCAATAAGTATAAAGATCAATACTTCATTAATGTTTCAGACTAAAGATTATGCCCCGTACTCTCAAACGATGTTTAACGCTAATCACTGCTTAAATCGCAATTTAAAAACCCGTTAAAATAAACGACACGTATTGTTAACTTTAAACGCTTTTTAAATTTTAGCCGAATGTCTAAATTAGGAGTTCATTCAGATACTTTGGGTATGAATTGGGGGTTCATTCATACAGTAGTATGCAATTTGTTGGGTATGAACGCTTGTTTATGCCCGAGGGCTTAATTTCCGTTCATATATACCGTACTTTTTGCCAATTACTTACAAAATTAAATCATTAAATATCAAATTCAGTCTGAAATTGCACGATTTTTTACCACTTTCGGCGCTCATCACGGCAGCCATGCATAAACGGTTGTTTATACATGGTCACGTGACGCATATTGACCAATCGCGTACGCCGTTACATACGAGGTTTATATGAACGGTTGTTTATGCATGGTCACATGACGCGTATTGACAAATCGCGCACGCCGCTACATACGAGGTATACATGAGGGTACACACCACCATTGCACGCGCCATAGACTTAGTGTGTAAAGTGATGGTCAGAATAATGGCTATAACTCGAGTTACCTTTCGTTTTGGAAAATACGGATTATATGAATACAACCAGTAGAGATTTTCTACAACATATCAAAATTTGAGGATAGCATTTACGTTTACATTTTTAGATATTTACTGATTTTGACAGATGCCGTATTTTAGCGGGTTCACTTCCGACTCTTAGCCTCGCATACGCCTTGTGTGTTTATACGCCGATCACACTTAGATTTCATTCAAATTTCGATGTTTGCTTTTCAAAATTGTCAGTACATATTCACTCCTATCTGTTAAAATAAAAGTTGGTCAACAAAACCACAGAATTACTAAGAATATCTCACAATTTATACACAAAAGAGGTACTACAGTCGTGATAAACCTCGGACTGATATAGGCTGTGTCCACTCTAATGGTGGTGTGTACCCATGAATTAGGTTTTTACTCGGGTTGCGAAGGCCGTAGGGGTGAGGCTGTTCATCTACCTGGACGACTGGCTGATAGTCGCGGACTCCCAGGAACTGGTTGCAGCCCAGCTGGTGCTTCACACAGTGATGGACCTTGGATTCATTGTGAATATGTCCACATCCAAGATAATCTCATCCCAATCTCTTCCTAGGAGTCAGCCTAGACTTAGTCCAAGGTCAGACCAGGCCTACCCCGGAGCGGGTATTCAATCTAATTGCCTGTGTCACGATTCTGTTGTCGTACAAGCAAGTACCGGCGGCGGCTTGGCTCAAAGTTCTGGGCCTGATGGTCAGCCTAGTCGACCTTGTCCCCTACTCCCGTCTCCACATGAGAGCTATCCAACTCCCATCTTTTGTACCAATTTCGTCCAAGTCGCCATACGATTACGAGAATGGTTCCGATTCGTTCAGAGTTTTTGTGGAGGACGAATCGTCAGTATGTGGAGGTAGGGTGCTGGTTTCTTCCCCGGCCGTCCAGGTTAAGTTGATCTCGGATGTCTCGAAGACCGGTTGGGGAGGCCCTATAGGTCAAAGCAGGGCCCACGGCCTATGGACTTCCGCGGGGGCCCTTTGTCATAAGCCTCCTTGAGCTTTGGGCGGTGTTTCGCACGCTCAAACGCTTCCAGTCTCTGGTGAAAGGCAAACATGTACTGGTTCAATCGGACAACTCCACTGTGGTAGCCTACGTGAACCAGCAGGGGGGACAAGATCGTCCACCTTTACATACACGTCAGATGCTACTATGGTGCATAGACCGCAAAATTACTCTGGCAACGACCGACATTCTGGCGGACAATCTCTGGCAACGACTCACATTCTGGCGGACAATCTGTCCAGGCAATATCCGCTATCTCCATCTTAATCAGCTTTTTCGAAGCAGGTGGCACTCGATCTGTTAGCTCGAATGTTCGAGCCGTCAATAGAACTCTTCGCCACCGCTCGAAACCATCAACTACCAGTGTTTTTGCTCAAGGGCTCACGAGGCCGGGCCTTAATGGGAGTAGACGCCCTCGCTCTGGACTGGAGGTGAATGACGGCCTACGCATTCCCACCAATCCCGCTCATTCTGAAGGTGCTTCAGAAGATAGCTCAGACAAGTTGTCGTGTTCTTCTCGTAGTCCCGTGCTGGCCCATCATCGGCTGCTTCCTCTGGTTCCTGACCTCCTCAGGATTCCGGGAACCGAGGTCAGATTTCACGGGATAGAAACCCTTCTGTTGACTGCATGGCCATTATCCTCAGATCCAAGCGGGTGGCCTTTCTTTCGAAACGGCAAATCTGGCAGCCAGGGGCCGAAGACAATCCACGCTCAGATTGTACTCTCACCTTATTGCGAGTGGTGTAAGGAGAGAGCTGTGTGTCCAACTCGAGCGTCTGTGGCGGTCATAGCTGAATTCTTAAGGGGCCTTTTGACCTTCTTCTTGAGGCTGACACTGTATGTGGCTACAATTCTGCAATTCAAGCCATACACCATGGATTTGAAAGATGGGTCTAGGCTGAACGATAATGATACCATTAGACGACTCCTGGACGGTATTGCGAATGCTAGGCCTCACACTTTTTAAAGGCCCTCCTTTCGAGCCTCTTTCTTTTGCCTCTTTGCGAGACATTACGTTAAAGACAGCCTTTTTAATAGCCATGGCTTCTGGAAGCGTAAGGGAACATGCAGTGTTTTCCACATAAGGTGTTACCATTTATTATAGGTCAGGTTTCCTAATATAAAAGTGCATCCTTTAGGATCAAACCACTTCGCTTAGATTACATTGAGAATACTTCATCATCTGATGATAAAGTATGGTGCCCGGTGCGAGCGTTGAAGTTGAATATAGCGAGAAATAAAACCATCAGAAGCAAAGTTGAGCAACTTGTTTATTACTTCTCAGAAGCCGTATAAGGCCGCAGCCAAGAGTACGCTAGCGGGGATGGTTAGTGGAAGTCATTCAAAAGTCAGGAGCCCTTAGACCTGGTTCCAGTACTTCTGCTCACTCAACTAGGGCCCTTTCGGCCTCTTGGGCCTTTCATAAAGGGGTCAGGCTTGATGATGTGGTCAGGGCGGCTTGCTGGCGGACTTCTTGTGACGGCCAACTTGAAGGACCTACCTCACGGCACTCCTAATGAGAAAGCACAAAGAACACTGGACTCGTATGACACGTCAGTTCTCCTTGGAACTGTCAGCCGCTAGCTATCTGGTGAGTAAAATACCCTTTCTTACTCCCTTTCTTCTGCTGGCATGTTGTCTTGTATGTTAACCTTTGGGATGCCGTATCCTGCAGGATTGTTGCAATCTAGGCCCCTAGTGCAGGCCTAGGCCTAGTATCACTGTAGGCCGCGTCAGTATAGGCTTTGTCGTTTATAAGTATAGGCTGCTTACCAGTGACGTTGTTTGCCAAAACCATTGTCGTAATTGCCTCTAAGACACTCAAAGCCCTAATGCTTAAACAAACGTTCATACAAAATACTATGAATGAACCCCGTTCATGTTTACCGTACTTTCTGCTAACCATTACTTACAAAATGAAATCATTAAATACCATATTCGACCAGAAATTGCATGATTTTTGACCACTTTCGGCGTTCATCACGCCAGCCATGTATAAACGCTTGTTTATACGCTTGTTTATACAATGGTCAAGTGACGCGTTTTGATCAATCGCGTACGCTGCTACATACGAGGTAAACATGAACAAGTTTGGAACACCCGGTTTCTGATCGGACAGATGTGTCGGAGTGTGGAAATAAGCGTCCTTCAAATCGATCGTTGTAGCCCATTTGACCTTGATGGGCGATCACAGAACGGTAGCCAATGTCTCAATCCTGAACCTCTTTGACCTGATGAACCTGTTCAAAGTTTGAGGTTCAGGATGGGCGCCAATCTCCTGTTTTCTTTGTACACAGAAAAAAACTGGACCAAAACCCTCCTTTGTTCCGAGTACTGATTGGCGTAATGGCTGCGTTAACCTCAAGGGATGTCAGCTCCTCCTGCAGGGCTATACGCTGGGTCCTGTCTCTCGGCAAACGAGTTATACGGTGCACCGAATAGGCCGGAGGGGGAAGGTGAACTCCCGACGATAACCATGGGTAACGATATTGCAAACCTACCAGTCCATGATGTTCTTCACCCAATTATGTTGGAAGGAGTGGATACGGCCTCCCACAGGAGGGATTGCATCCCGTGGGTCGGTTGCCTTAGGATGAGAACGGCAGCCGGAGACATCCAACTCCTCAAAAGCGACCTTGGGTGTGATGCCCCTTCGAGAAGGGTGTAGCAGACTGTTAAGCAGCACAAGCAGCAGCAAGAACAGAAGTAGACCTCCCACCTCGAGGGTCATACCTCCAAGGAACATTTTTTTTAAAAACAACTTTTTAAAAACAATCGCTTTACAAAAATAAAATGGCGTATCTACATAACTAGTTTCCCGTGTAGTGCAACAAAGTCGTATCTACCACTTTGAAATTTGATTACTTGGACTAGGGTGTATATTTATTAATCTTTCCCTGGATTTGCGATAGTGAAAGATTTAATCTTTCATATCGTTTGCTGGCCATATCCAGGGAAGATTAACACTTACGACTTTGTTGCACTCAACAGAAATTAAATTTTGAGTGCAACAAAGTCGTATCTACATATAAATAGGCATATTTAGACTAATAACTCTCCTATAAATTGAGACTGTCACTTGAAATTTAAATCAAATTTTGCGTAATGACCTCCTTTTTCATAATATATAAGAAACTCAATTCCGCCAAAAATGTCAGTTACAACTTTGTTGCACTCACATGACGAGACGTTCTCACGACGAAAGGTCACCGTTCTAAGGGCCAATCTGATCGAACTTGAACTTGGTGGGAGGCCATCTGGGTGATGAGCTGAAGGAGACACTGTTCATACGAACCTTAACGCTCGCCGGGTGGGAGCAGTGTGAAGAGGTGATTCAGCAAGGTCACTTGAAAAGTACTAGTCGACAGCAAGGCTCGCAAGTGAGTTATCTAATGCCCTTCATCTCCTATTAAAACTGAGAATAAGAAAGATGGCTAGACTTTGGACCAGCTTCATGGTCAGACGCTCTTAATAATTATAAGCATCACCTGAGGAACTCGGAACAGACTAATAAGTCCTCATCGGAGACCCTCTAAAAGTCTCAGCATACCTGCCACAAGCGGGCCGGCAAAAACGTACAGTTGGACCCAGAAAGGTTCTAAACACACATGCCCATCTTTAGGCACCTTGAAGGGGGGCCCACGCCTAAGATCCCAAGAGGAAGCGGCGAAACCTGATTACAACTTCTGGACTCACTACCGGAAGACTTGGAGCCATTTTAAGCATGCTGATGAAGCTCTATCTGCGCCAGTGGAAAAGGAAGGCAGTGGCCCTGTTTGAGTCTTGTAGACCGTCAAAGGTCAGAAATACCTTTGTTAAACCACAAACAAATGAGCCTTGTGAACAAGTTGAGCTGAATTTTCAACATCATAACACCCGTGTTATTGATGGTTCAAGAATTTGGTATGTCCAAAACCAAAATTACAATACACAACGTTACTGACTTATAAACTTAAGATACTTAATATTTCTAGTCCTTCTAGTGTCCAGTGTTAAAAGTCAGTGTTGCAGTTAGTTCAATGATATATGTCTCCCAGCGAAGACTCCAAAATGGCAGAGTAAGTAAGCAATATATTAAGGGTTAAAACAATATTCATAGGAATCTTCTTGAGGTTTTTGGTAATTGTCCAGCAGTATAAAGACGACTGGGCTTAAATAAGTCCCTAACGACACTAATATTCCACAGTATTCATTCAAGATAATCAGCACGATTTCCATCTGTCCACAATATGGGAAACCTATTTTGTTTACAAGCCCTTTTTGCGCAAAGACGGACAGTAGAAAAATTACAGCGAATTCGCGTGTGGGATAGCGTGGCCTAGCGGTTAGGGTGCTTGCTATGGCGCAATTTAACATCAAAATGCCCGGTTCGAATCCCGGTGTGGTCGTGGCACTTGCTGGATTTATTCGGGTACTATCAATTCTGGATTGATCTGTAACCAGCTATTGATTAATACAGATACCGCTCTCCTCCATGGTTCACTGGAATGGGCAAATGATCATGAAAGCATCCCGTCCTTCGGAGGGGACGTTAAGGCCGTTAGGTCCCGGTACAGAGAGTCACAACTGTTACATGTACATCGCAGTCAGTGTCGAATAAGAGTAGGGTGTAAACCACTGACTGTTCCAAATCGCCCCCAGCCTCAAATAGCGGGCCATGTTAGGAGGTTCCGTATCATGAATATACACGCGGGCCCCGGCCAGCACACTAGCTTACACAAATCCTGACACCACCACAAAGCCATTACCCATGAATTGTGATAGAGCCAACAAAGCAAACAAAAGCGACTTCGATCACATGGAATTATAAATCCTGGCAATAATCGGTACATACAGGTCTGCTACTCATTGCAGATAAAAATTGCAGATAACTTCTAGCTACCTGTTACTAGTGGATGCTGGCAAATCTATCCTTCTCCAAACCTCCAATATTGATTTCACAAAGTCTTAAAATAGATAATCTATCTACCACGCATCATTGCATAAACATACACCTTGCAAGCTGACCATTGGCATTCCCATAAATTTATATCATCTGCATTGCAATCATTCAATTTTATAACATCATGGGGGTGTTACAGGCCCCAAATAATAGCAATGTTTATTTCACTTTGAGTACGATTAAGTAAATAAATTAGCACATAAAAATTGTAAATTAATCTAAATAATGTAATAGTAAAATATACCTGGTTAATGTGCATATGTGTGTGTGTGAAGCAAATAAATAAACAGACCGATCTCAGAAAAAACAGAAAACCGGAAGAAGCCGTCTAGAACCTTAGGATTTCATTTAGAAAGCTGGGAGTCTAGGAGATCAACCCAATGGTGGTAGGAGTTGACCAAGGTGGCGCATGCTGTATAATTACACACAGTCAGTGAAGTAGCTGCTATGAGATCCCAATCTATGCAGTACATGTTGAATGGTAGAGGCAAATTTGGCCATTCCAGGACTTATGATGTTGTAAGGACTATATTTTTAGCATATGAATCATATAGAGAGGACCAGATCCTTCTAGTATGTTTGAGAGGATATATAAAGCCCTGGCCTGGGGAAAGAGAAGAGAGAGGCATAGTTCTTAACATCTTGCACCAAGTTATTAGCAGGAGTATTACACATTCTTGGCTCCAAGTTATTAGCAGAGTGACTAGTGACACCTAGTTGCTTCAAGTTGAACGAAGTTAATCGCAAGTCAAATATAGTCGTCCGTAGGGGACATTGTCATAGTAGTTCTCAGCTCCAGTAGTTTCGTCCGACTGTGTAGCCGTCTTCGGTTTTTATTCTGTGGCCTCTGAGTTATCCAGGATAAACAAGCTACAGCACTTTGGACTTTATATTAGTCGGGAGTCATTAGGAGCTGGTATTCTTCAGTAAGGACAAGGCGGCCGTGGACAGTCCCATATGGAAATTAGAAGTTTTGCGCTTGGAATATTCGACCAGGACTCTTTGACAAGTTCTGCATCTTAATAGTAATCTTGCTGCAGTCCGCGTTCGCGGCACACAACAGGTCGTAAGTCTGTACTTCATTAATTAACAACTTATTATAGATTAATCTTTGAATTATTGATTCCTAATTGATGTTTGATTGAGATTGATTTAAACACACAATGAATAAATACTTTGTTTTAAAATTTGTAATCAAAGTCACAGTGTATTGTCTAGTTATTCAGGAGTTTGAATCAGTAGTTTAGGGTGTGGTTTTGGGTTGGTCAAGGTGGACCGTAACAAAATGTGGGGGCCGCTCGTCCGGAAACACTGTAAACACGGTTTAAAAAATTTAAACAAATTTTATTGTGTGTTTAACTTTGAGATCTGTGCATATATGTTATTTGTGAAAGAAGTGTTTAATACACACTATGGCTTAAAATGCAGAAGAATTTGTTACACAGATTACGTGGGAGAAGTTTTGAGTTTGATGTGCTTTAAAAAAGCCGTTTAATGGAAGTGGCCAAGTATTATGGGATGGAAGTCAAGCATTCCATGAGAAAACAGTTAATAAAAAATCAGTTGATAAACACGTCTTGTTGAGGAAGATATTAACTAGATGAGGGATGGTTGGAAAACATAGTGGAAATTCAGGATGAGCCAGATAGTGCTTTTGATGAAAAGGAATTGGAACAGTGAGAGTAGAGATGCAAAGCAATTAGAAATGGCCAAATACAGACAATGCAAGAGGAAGAGAAAGCAGAAAGAAAGACAAGATATTGTTGATTTTTAGACAGCACAAAAGTTAGAAAAGGAGGAAAAGGAAAGCAAGATAAGTGGCTTTAGAGCGGGAGTTAGAGAAGGAAAAACTTGCATTAGAAAAGGCACTAAAGCAACAAGAATAGATGGCAAATTACAAATGGAACAAAAAGAAAAAGAAGAAGGTTACAAATGGAGGAAAGAATGAAGTTGGCTGAAATTGAAGCCAAAACACAATTAGAACAAGGAAAAGTTAGAAAAAAGGCACATCAGGCTCCTCCTCACACTCAGGTGTTGATGCCACCAGGAACATCACATTGGTTCGACATTTAGGGCAAACAGAAGTGACAAGATTTTTTTGCACTCGAGAAAGATTGCCGAAAGTCTGCAAGGGGCCTAAGAGCAAGGGACAACATTGCTTCAGACTGTGTTTATTGGGACAGCTAGAGAGATCTATCGTCCATATCAATTGATCAGGTGCGGTGATAGTTATGAAGTAGTTAAGCAGTATATCTTACGGCCTATGAATTAGTGCCTGAGGAGTATAGGCAACAAATTTCGAAATGCGAAGAAACTTGCAGATCAAACTCATTTGTTGGCCATATCCAGGGAAAGAGTAAACACTTACGACTGTGGGTTGCAGCTCAACAGAAATTAATTTTGAGTGCAACAAAGTTCGTTAACATATGATAAGAGGCATATTTAGAGTAAAACTCTCCTATAAAATTGGACTGTCGACTTGAAATAAAAAAATCAAATTTTGCGTATGACCTACTTTTTCATAAATATAAGAAATTCAACTTTTCCGCCAAAAATGTCGTTACAAGTGACTTTGTTTGCACTCAGCATGACGAACGTTTCACGACCGAAAGGGTCACGTTTAAGGGCCAATCTATCGAACTTGAAACTGGTGGGAGGCCATCGGGTGATGAGCTGAAGGAGACAACTGTTCATACGAAACCTTAACCTCACCGGGTGCGGTTGAACAGGCAGTGTGAAGAGGTGATTCAGCAAGGTCAATTGAAAGTAACCTAGTCGCCGCAAGGCTCGCAAGTGATTATTATCTAAGCCCTTCATTCCTCATAAAAAAACTTGAGACTAAAAGATGGCTGGACTTTGACAGCTCAGGTCAGCGCTACTAATATCAGCATCAACCTGAGGAACTCGGAAAGACTAATAAAGTAATGATCCAGGGATCCTAAAGTATCAGCATTACCTGCCAGCGGGCGGCAAGTCCAGTTGGAACCCAGAACTCGGTCAAACCACGGACATGCACATCTTTAGGCACCTTGAAGGGGGCCAAGCCTAATCTCCAAGGAGGAGCGGCGAACGGATACAAATTCTGGTTCAATAACAGGAAGACTTGGAGCCATATTTAAGCAATGCTGCTGAAGCTCTATCGCGCCAGGGAAAAGGAAACGCCAGTGGCCCCTGTTATGACGCGTGTAGACGTCAAGGTCAGAAAATACCTTTTAAAACAAACAATGAGCCTTGTGCACAAGTGAGTGGAATTTCAAAATATAACACCGATTTATTTATGTTCAAGAATTTGTATGTCCAAAACAAAAATTACAATAACAACGTTACATGATTTATAAACTAAGAGACTTAATATTTCAAGTCCTCTAGTGTCCAGTGGTAAAAGAAGTGTGCAGTTTCAATGATGTATGTCCTCCCAGCGAAGACTCCAAAATGGCGTAAGCAAATATTCCAAGGGTAACAATATTCATAGGAATCTTCTGGAGTCTTTGGTACTTTGTTGCCAGCAAGTTTAAGACGACAAGGTTTAATAAGTCCCTCAACGACCTAATATTCCACAGTATATCTTCCAAGATAATCAGCAGCGATTTCCATCGGTCACAATATGGAACCTATTTTTTTCCCAGCCTTTTTGCTTCAAAGACGAAGTAGAATAATTACAGCGACTTCGCTTGGGGAGAGCGTGGACTGCGGTTAGGGTGCTGACTCTGCGGCAAAAGGTTACCATCAAAAATTCTGGTTCGAATCCCGGTGGGGTCGTGCACTTGCTGGGATTTTTCGGGTACTATCAATTCGGATTTGATCTTGTATACCAGCTATTGATTAAATACAGATACCGCTCTCCCCATGGTTCAATTGGGAATTGGGCAAATGGATCATGAAAGATCCCGTCCTCGGAGGGGGGGGGACGTTAAGCCGTCGGTCCCGTGTACAAGAGAGTCACAACTGTACATGTACATCGCAGTCAGTGTCGAATGAGTAGGGTGTAAACCCCTGACTGTTCCCAAATCCGCCCCAGCCTCAAATAGCGGGCCCGGAGGCGGTCCGTATCATGAATACACGCGGCCCCGTTTTTGACCAGCACCCTAGTTGAACAAATCCTGACAGCACCACAAAGCCATTACCAAGACTTGTGGATACGAGCAAACAAAGCAAAAAAAGCGACTTCGCTCACATGGACTTATAACTCCTGGCGATACGGTACTATTCAGGTTGCTACTCATTGCCGATTAAAAATTGCAGAGTAACTTTGCTACCTGTTATGGGTGGCTGCTGGCAAATCTATCCTCTCCAAACTCTCCAATTTATATTGATTTCACAAAGTCTTTTAAAATAGATATTACCACAGCATCAGTGCATAAACAAACGCTTGCACTAGCTGACAAATGGAATTTCCCATTTAAATTATATCATCCTGCAATGGCATCAACTTCACATTTATAACATCATGGGGGGAGGGTGTGTTACAGGGCCCAATAATTAGCAATGATTTATTCACTTTGAGTAAGATTAGTAATAAATTAGCACATAAAAGATTGTAAATTCATCTAAATAGTAATCTAAATATAACCTGGGTTTATGTGGCATACTGGTGTTGTGTTGTGAAGCAAGAAAATAAAATGAAACAGACGATCTCAGAAGAAAAAGGAAAACCGGAGAAGCGTCTAGAACCTTAGTGCTTTCATTAGAAAGGTCTGGAGTCTAGGAGATACCCAAGGGGATGGTAGGATCTGACCATAGTGGCGCACTGCTGTTAGTTACACAGTCAGTGAGTAGTGCCTATGAGATCCACCAAATCGATGCGACATGTGGAATGGTAAGGCCATTTCCAGACTATGATGTAATGGGACTATATTTAGTTACATGGGACTCATATTGAGAGGACCAGATCCTTCTAGTATTGTTGAGAGGAATATATAAAGCCTGGTGAGAGAAGTGAGCAGAGTTCTTAACATCTTCCTCCAAGTTTTAGCAGAGTATTACAACATCTTGCTCCAAGTTTTAGCAGAGTATAGTGACACTCAGTTGCTTCAAGTTGACAGCGACAGTAATCGCAGTCAGATATAGTCTTCTGTAGTGGACATTTGTCTAAGTAGTCTCACTCCAGAGTTTCGGTCCGAATGTGTGCGTCTTCGGTTTTGCTTCTGTGGCCTCTGAGTTATCAAGGATAAAAAGCTACAGCACCTTTGGACTTTATATATTTAGTCGGGAGTCATTAGGAGCTGGTATTTCTTCAGTCAGGACAAGTAGCTCCGTGGACACGTCACCCACCCTATTGGAAATTAAAGTTTTTGCGCTTGGAATATTCGCCACCGGACTCTTTGCAAGTTCGGCCTCTTAATAGTAATCTTGCTGCAGGCCGCGTCGCGGCCGGCACGCACCAGGTCGTTAAGTATAAGTAGTTCATTAATTAAACAACTGTATATAGGTATGCTTTGGATTATTGATACCTAATTGATGGTTTGATTGAATTGATTTTAAACACACATTGCAAGTAATATTTTGTGTTTAAAATTTGTAGACAAGTTCACAGTGTATTGTCTCGTTATTCAGGAGTTTGAAGCCGTAGTTTAGAGGTGGTTTTGGCCTTGGTCAAGGACCGTAACAAAATTGGGGGCTCGGCCGGGAAATACACTGAAAAATACGGTTTACAATTTAACAAAATTTTGATTGTGTGTTTAACTTTGATATCTGTGTTGCTATATATTGTTATTTGTGAAAGAGACAGAGGTGTTTTTACACTATGGCGTTTAACGCAGAAGAGTTGTTACACAGATACGGGGAGAAGTGATGATGTGCTTAAAAGGCCAGATTTTAATGGAGTTGGCCAATATTATGGGATGGAAGTCAAGCATTCCATGAGAAAACAGTTAATAAAAAATCAGTTGATAAACACGTCTTGTGAGGAAGACATAATAGATGAGGGATGGTTGGAAAAAGACATTAGGAAATCAGGATGAGCCGATAGGGCTTTGTGAAATGAAACAGTGGTGAGATGTACGAAATGCAATAGAAATGGCCAAATTCCCACCCCAAATGCAAGAAGAAAGAGAGAAGGAAAAGAAAGACAAGAAGATATTGTTTTGATTTAGAACAGCAAAAGTTAGAAAAGGAGGAAGAGGAGGGAAAAGGAAAAAGCAAGATAAGTTGGCTTTAGAGGGAGTAGGAGAAGGAAAAAACTTGATTAGGAAAAGGCACTGAAGCAACAAGAACTAGATGCCAAATTACATAATGGAACAAAAGAAGATAGGTTACAAATGGAGGAAAGACTGAAGATTGGCTGAATGAATTGAAGCCACAACAAAATATTAGACACAGAAAAGTTGTGAGAAAACAAGCACATCAGCTCCTCCTCACATCAGGTTTGATGCCACCGGAAGATAAACTTGGTTCCGACATGTAGGGAACGAAAGTTGACAAGTATTTTTTCCACTTCGAGAAGATTGCCGAACGTATGAAGTGGCCTAAAGAGCAAGGACACATTGATTCAGACGGTGTTTAGGGGAAAGGCTTAGAGAGATCTACTCGTACCTATCAATTGATCAGTGCTGTCGGGTGATTATGATGTAGTATAAAGCAGTCTATTCTTAGGCCTATGAGTTAGTGCCCGAGACGTATAGGCAAAAATTTCAAATGCGAGAAAACTTGCAGGATCAAAACTAAGGGTGAGTTTGCGCTAGGGTTCAGGAACAAATGTTGGATCGGGGGCTCACTTCCAAGGAGGTGAAACAAGGACTTTAATCAACTTTTTAGGCAGTTTGTTTTGAATTGAGCGTTTTAAACAGTGCATTCATGCTAACATAAAAACTCATTTGATGAACTGCGATATAAAGATTAGAAAGAATGCAGCAGCAACAATAGAAGATGATTACGCCCTCACACAGAAGTTGAGTTCCACAATAGAGGGGTGGGCTAGAACTCAAGTCAGAATTACAAGAGTTTAATTCAAATAGGCACTTACCAAAGTAGATCATTCAAGTTCATGGTACTACTAAAGAAGGGGAACAGTCTTCAGTCAGTTCCTCCAGTCAGGGGAAGAAGGGTCCTTCTAGTGCCCAAACAAAATCAGGGAATGTTTTAAGTCAGATATAACTCGCACCCCATATTGCAAGGATTCAGGTCATGTTATGTGCAAGCTGTGGAAGTGATGGGAAATCAGAGGGTCCGATGAAGCAGAGGAAGTTCTGCTCCCACAGGTTGTGCTGTGGCATTAAACCACAAGTTGTTAGTTCCCAGGCTATAAAACAAGACAAGATGCTGAGTCTGAAAGGTTGTAGGGAAACGAACTTTGAACATTTGTCTGGGAAGCGGTTCAGTGTCACTTGTGGTGACAAAAGTTGATCCAATTCCTATAAAGTCATGCTTGACACATGTTGTGCCCAGTCGTAATTTTGGAGGGGGTCATTGCCCTTTAGTGATGTCAGCTCAACAGGTGAGAATGCTTGGATCCAAGGTATAGTTATGGATATTATTAGTGGTCCCTCTACCGAGGTGAATTTGACCAAGTGATTGGTCTCGGTACAGTCCTAGTTGGATGATAAGGGCATGAAACTTCCAGTCAAAGGTGTTTCAATGTTTAGGAATGATTTGGCAGGCGGGAATGTACATCCCAAACCAATTGTTACCCACAATCCTGCACAGAAATAGAATAGTGATTATAGGAATAGTGCAGTTTGCCCAGCCAGTGCAGTTACTAGGAGTATGGCTAGGGGAAAGCCATGCTTGACGCAACTAGTTCGATAGGAAGGAGGAAGACCTTGTCCCAATAATTTTTTATTTAGGGGACACGTCAGGACAAAATAGATGAACAAGGTCAATTTCCTCTTCAGGGGAGATGGGTTCTCCAAAACAAAGAGGTAGCCTGAGCAAGTCCATAGTAGGGGTAATGATGATGATCCCTTTAGTCATAATAAGTTAGTTCTTTAACAGGAGAATGATCCTGCACTCCAGAATCTTAGTCAAAGGGCAGTAACCCGTGCAGGAGTCTGAGGACGTCCTGTGTGTTTTACAAACACAATGGTGTGCTGATGAGACATGGAGGGACCACCTGATGTTCTGGCAATGATGAGTGCGAAAAGTTGATCATCAGATAGTTGGTTCCAAAGGTGTATCATAGCGAAGTCATATAGGCATTGCCCATTGATAGTCCCATGGCAGTCATGTATGAGTCAAGAAGACACAATGATAGGATTTTGCAACCAAGTTTGGTGGCCTACACTTCGTAAGGGTGTTTCTGAATACTGTAGGTCTTGTCATACTTGTCAAGCGTGGCAAGCAATCAGAAAATCCCGCCCGCTCCTCTTAAACCGATACCGGCATCGGAGAGCCATAGTAGGGTCATAGTTGACTGTGTAGGAACTCTCCCTAGGACTAAGTCCGGGTAATTCGAACCTTGACTTACGATCAGGTTGCCTCTACCAGGTTCCTATTCCTGAGGCCATTATCCCTTGAGGAACATTAGGCTAAACCCGTCTAGTGAAGGCTTTGACCAGTTTTGCCACTCTGTAGGGCCTGACTAAGTCAATGCAGTCAGATCAGGGGTCAAGTTTACATCTGGCCTATTTCAGAAAGTGAGGTATGAGTTAGGGATAGAAAAGTATTTGTCCAGTGCCTACCATGCCGAGTCCAAAAGGAGCTTTAGAGAGAGTCCACCAACCATCTGAAGAATATGATTAGGACTTACTGTTTGGAATTGAGAAGACTGGGATGAGGGAGTTAACTTGTTATGTTTGCTGCAAGGGAAGGAAGCAGTTCAGGAAACCCTATGTTCAGTCCTTTTGAGTTAGTTTTTGTGCGTACAGTTCGCGGTCCCTTGAAACCCCTAAAGGAGAAATGGGCTCGAATGATGAAACTGACACCAACCTTTGGACTATGTATTCCAAATTAAGTTAAGGTCATAGGGCAAGATGAAATTTGCCAGGGAGGAATTTGAAGCAGCCCAGACCAAAATGAAAGAAGTGCAGAGAGTGTATGGACCAAGAATTGCCAAGAAAACAGAGGGTCTTTAGGCCAGGAGATCAAGGTGAGTTTGGTCCAATCCCTGGACATACAATGCAGGCCAGATATTCATGTCCCTATACAGTAGAGTACAAGTAAATGAAGTTGACTAATAGTCAAAACGGCCAGATATGGCGTAAGGAGTAGCCATTGTGCCATGTAAATATGTGGAAGGAGTTAGTGTAGGTAGAAAATGAGTGATGGCATTGACAAAACCAGTGTGACTCTGTAAGTAATACGAGGAAAGTAACACAGTGATTACAATCATGAATCTGAAGATGTCAAAATTCAAAAACGTGATGACAAGCAGCTGGACCTAATCCAATCACAAATTGCAAAAATTCAGATGTGTTGCTTAAAGCGTTGGACACAAAACTAGGCCACCTTTCAGATAAACAACAGTGCGAAATCAAGCAATTGATTCATGAGTTTGAAGCTATTTTTCCTGATTTGTTCTAGTGAACCACTGCTGCTACCATGATGTCATGTGGGTGATGTGCACCAAGTAAAAACAGCACCCCCTTACAGAGTAATCCTATGAAGAATGAACATCTCAACAAAGAGATAAGAGTACCCGGGTTGGCAAACCAAAATAAATTTGAACAAGAAAAGTGATGGGAGTTCCCCATGTATTTTGGTTCCAAACCCTGATGGTTCCCTTAGTTTTGTGACAGACTTCAGAAGGGTAAATCAAGTTCAAGATGATTTCATCCAATACTCGTATTGATGACTGCATTGACAAATTTGGAATTTCAAGTACGTTAGCAAGTTTGATCTTTTAAAGGGGTATTGGCAGGTTCCCCTTACTGAATCGTGCGATAACGAAATTTCAGCATTGTGCCACGCGGATGGCGTTTTCAGTATGAAGTTATGCCTTTCGGTATGAAAAAGCACCGGCAACCTTCCAAGAATGGGTGTTTAAATCATATAGTTGCTGACATAGAAGCTGTGAAGCCTATGTTGATGATTTGAATTGTATACAGTCGTCTTGGGCAAACAAACACAGTGGGCAGCTCCTCACTTTGTTCAGATGTTGTCTGAAAACAAATTGACAGTCAATTTTAGTCAAGAGTGAGTTTTGCCATGTCAAGGTCACCTATTTAGGCCATGTAGTAGGTCAAGGCAATGTCAAGCCTGTCAAGGCTTAAGTTGAAGCAATTGAGAAGTCCCCACACCTAGAACCAGGAAAGTAGTGGCTGATTACGGAAGTTTTGTCCAAACTTTTTCAGATATTGCCAGTCCTTTGACCAATTTGCTAGCAAAACGTCAAATTTGTTGTCGCCAGAATGTGAAATTAGTTCCAGAAAATCAAAGCCATACTGATTAGGGAACACAGTTCTGATTGCACCAGACTTTCGAACCAATTCAAGTTGGCATAGATTAGATGCCAGAGGACATAGGAGGGTGTGGATTTTTGTTGGGAGTTCTTATGTAAGAAGGAGAAGACGGAAGAGACCACCCTATTCGTATTCTCCAAGAAGTTTAACACGCACCAAAGAAATTACTCCACGATTGAGAAGGAGTGTCTTCTCTGATTTTGTGATTAGGGGCATTGATGTCCATACTTGGGCACCGCACAGTCATCCGAGTGCTTGTTTTTACAGATCACAACCCCCCTCACCTTCATCCACAGGAGAAAAACAAGAATCAAAGGTTAGTGAGGTGGAGTTGACCTTGCAAGAAGTACAACCCTAGACATCAAACACGTCAAAGGCCAAAGATAATGTTGATGGTGATGCCCTATCCAGAATTGTGTAGTGTGTAGGTAGTCAGGACGAAACAAGTTAAAGCTTTAAAAGGAAATGTTACATTGTGAATAAGTATGTATAGGGGGAAGGTTAAGAATATTGAGAACCTTAAAAAGGTCGAAAGTTTGCTTTTCAATCCAAACTTTCTTTCTTTGGGGGAGTGATGTTACAGGCCCCAAGAACTAGCAATGATGTATTTCACTTGAGTAAGATTAAGTAATAATTAGCACATTAAAGATTTGCTAAATTAATCTCAATAATGTAAATAAATATACTGGTTGATATGCATACTGGTGTGGTGAGCAAATAGAATGAAACAGGAGATCTCAAAATAGAAAACAGAAAACCGGAGAGGCGTCTAGAACCTTAGTGATTTCATTAGAAAGTTCTGGAGTCTAGGAGGTCAACCCAAGGTGGTAGGAGTCTGACCATAGGTGGCGCACTGCTTCATTTACACAGTCAGTGAGTGCTGCTATGAGATCCCAATTCTTATGCATTACATGTGAATGGTAAGGCATTTCCAGACTTTTATGATGTAATGGACTATATTTAGTACATGACGCATATCGAGAGGACCAGATCCTCTAGTATGTTTTGAGAGGATATATAAGGCCCTGGTGAGAGAAGACTGAAGGCAGAGTTTGCTAACATCTTGCTCCAAGTTATTAGCAGAGTATACAACATCTTGCTGCAAGTTATTAGCAGAGTATAAGTGACACCAGTTTCTTCAGTTGACAACGACAGTAATCGCAGTCAAATTATAGTCTTCTGTAGTGGACATTGTCATAGTAGTCTCAGCTCCAGTAGTTTCGTCCGACTGTGTATCCGTCTCGTTTTTTTGTATTCTGTTCCTCTGAGTTTATCCAAGGATAACAACTAACCGCATATTTTGGACTTTATATTTGGTCGACCTCCAAGCTTCGGGAGTCATTAGGTGCTGGTTTTCTTCATTAAGGTCAAGTCGTCCCGTGGAACACGTCCACTATGGAATTAAAGTTTTTGCGCTGGAATATTCTCCAGGACTCTTTGCAAGTTTCTGCATCTTAATAGTAAATCTGCGGCGCCCGGCGTCGCGGCACACACCAGGTGTAAGTCTAGTTACTTCTTATTTAACAACTTATGATAGATTAATCTTGATTATTGAATACCTAATTGATGTTTGATTGAGATTGATTTAAACACACATAATTGAAATAAATATCTTTGTTTTAAAATTTGTAATCAAGTTTCACAGTGTATTGTCTATTATTCAGGAGTTTGAATCCGGTACTTGAAGAGGTGGTTTTGGCCTTGTCAAGGTGACCGTAACAGGGGAATCACCAAATCATGTCCATATGTTTTGATCTTAAAGCATAAACAAGTGACTATGTTTCTAAGTTACACATTGCGGGGAATCCCACTCATCTCTTGCTTGATGTAAGTAACAGGTGCTTTTTGCAAAACAACCTATGGAATTCCCTTCTCTTTTCACATACAAAGTACTTTTCAAAAGAATCTTTTCTCAGATAAAATTGAGAAAATAATTTTTTAATCACAAAATTTTAGGGTAATATAACACCCCTGAGACATGCTCAGATTGCGAAGACGTCAAGGGTCGCTGAGAGGTGCGCTGCAGGGTTCATCAGAGCAGATTACATCAGACTCAGACCCAGAATCAGAACAATGACTCGTATACTCCCCCGAGTCCAGAATAACCGGTCTAGAACGCTTACCCCCTCGCTCGGAGCCACTCCATCCAGAAGGCTTGATATAAAAACAGAAAATGGAGGGAAACTCCAAAAGCTGTGCGGGTTGTGAAAGTATAACTCGTAAGTGCGGGGGTGCATATTAGTCCGGGCTTCATAGACGACAACGGAAATAAAGCGTGAAACCTAATGTTGCGTGAGAGTCAAATGAATCGATTACCCTATTCACCATTGTTCACGGATTGTGAGCCCGGAGGACTATTATACTCCTGCCACACCGGTACCGCTGAAGGTATTCGGAACACCAGAGGGCGCCACACTACTCTGATCTCGGCGGATGGTGGGATTTCTGTGTCTGACCTTGACCTAAGGTTACGATTGAAGGAATTAGGGAAAAAAGGGGGAAAATATTTTGCATCCACCCCTGATACCCCTGAGAGGTATACATCAGTCTGGGGGTTACCCATCATGGAGGATTGCCATGGTAAGGCCCAATCGGATTAGCTCATGCCCTGAAGCCCCCGGAGGGACTGGTCAAACCAAGCCCCTTGAATTGTCCAGACGGACATACTGAGGCTGAACATGCGGGTGAGGTCCAACTGGAGGACTACAACCCCCATAAAATACCATTCAACAACCCCTGATTGGCAGCTGAGCCAGATAATACTAAAAGCGTGTCATTGAGGTGTGACACATCCATCCCGATCGTATCGGTGATGAATGGTCTCACCACAGAGGTTCTATAATATTGATAGAGAGGTAAAGCGGTACGGTGTTCATCTTTAGAAATTCATCGTCTCCATTTTTTTGTTGCCGACCACAAAGGAAAACATAGAGTTAACCCAAAACACTAAGAAAGCATTGCTGCCCTCCGCTTCTTCTTCCCATCTGTGGGTGACGCTTGGCATATACACTAAACGGTAGGATACAAAATAAATGGTATTGTTTAATGTTGCCAGGTGTATAATAGTGAACCTGGATCATTGTGCTCAATGCTCTTTTTTTTCCCATAATTCATGCGCGCTTAGGTAAAGATTATTCATTTGAGGAGGCGGTTTATTTTAATCAAGACGACTGACTGAGTCATTTCATTCGTTGTGTGGCCATGTGTAAGGACAAAATGTTAACCACCCAATAGCACCCAACATCCATCAACGGATATTTTGCCGGATGTTTGTATCGAATGACATAATGTTGTATACAAGCAACTCCAACTAATAATTATATCCGTGCAATATTCCATGTCAGCGCACCAGCACGGAACGCACTGGTTTGAAATGGGCTTCCACCCCCTTGGTCTCACAACTTTGGGTCAGATTCACCTGGGCTGACCCTGGCGCTGGATAGCCACCCACCTGAATTTGGGCCTGAGCACCTGCCGACCCACAAAAGGCTGACCCTATATTTACAAGATCAGGGGACTGACTCTGAAAGCCATCCCACTTCACGTAAAAGACAAACATTCCCACCTTGACCGGTGAGACTAACACTCCTGGATACCTGAACAAAGGGAGTTGATCTTGCAGGGATAATCCCGTCCTGGTCTCGAATAGTCCCAATCATACCGACACGATAGGGGCTACTTCAGCCCTCAAGCCCATAATATCGCATGGCTTGAATCGTGATGAGACCAACGAGAAACCGTGGGGTGGACAACCTGACGAGACCCTCGTCGTGTCCCTTGGGGACCGCTACTCACTTGAGGGCAGCTCCTACGTGGCTTAAACCGAACAGCAGAACTGACTGCCGAACGATGGAACACGTAAAAGATATCCAAGTACCTCAGCGGAGGAGAAAGCGGAGGAGAACTGATCTCAATAAACTGCTGGGTTAGACAACCCCGGTTGGGACGCTACCATGATCCAGAACCCATACTAATCGGATCATTACGGATAGAACATATCGGCGCCGGGGGAAACCCAACATCGCCCCGGGGGATCTCAACTAGTGGTGGTTGAGACGCCGAGAGAGGGGGGCGTGAAGTTCTGCCGTAGCAGAAACCAGCCTCTTCGCGCCCCGAGACATCGGATGTCACGGGGGTGCGCCGGAGACTTGCTTGATCCTTTTTTATTATAATCCTTCTTACCCTTACGTTGACGAACGCCAAGAGCAGCACCCCTAGCAGCTTCGACTTGGTCCCAATGAGAATCAGAAAGACCAATACACAACGGATCCCGAACACAAGAACGGTGGGTGATACGAAGGGGGTGGGGACCATTAGGATCTGAAAGTACCTGGCGCTTACTACAATAACGGATAGTTCGAGCGAGCCGGACATGAATTTGTTTATAAACAGCCCAAAGTCCGCTAGTGTGAAGGTTGCCAGTGGAAATAGGATCTCCAAAGTAACCCTAGTAATAACAATAATCTATAAAAGGGGGATGCTTTCAACAAACTCCGAAACTTATGTGATCTGAAAACAAAAGAAAAAAAGAAAGCATCCACATGTGTTAAATCAATACAAACTAGGGAATAACACCATCAACACAATAAAGCATAAGGTAAATGGTACACGCGGCCGTTTTTATAACGGCCGAAAAACTAAGACCGTCGGGTGAAAATGTACGCCAAAAATCCACCCTCAACATGCTCACGGAACCTAAATTTTGTTAAGACAGTTAAGACAGTCTGAAACATAGCTAGCAACATTAACGAAGGACTAAAGGCACAAAGTTATCAAAATAACTGCACAAACCAAGCCAACCAGATACAAAATCAGGAGCTACAGTAAAACGTTACCGTACTGCTGGCAATCCAGAAATTAAAGAGCATGAATATGGCATCGGGTTGCCCGACGTCCGGTTGGACAGACCATTTTCGAAAATCCCTAAATTTGGTTATTTTCGGATTTCTTCATAAAATACAGGGTAAAATATTCAGACATACTTTATTCAAATAGTTATATCATGTACGGTCAAGGTAAGTAGGTTATAAATAATGGCAGTTCTTTACAGATAAGATGAGTCAGAAGGTAGTTCAGACTTCTGCTCACCAGCCTTCATTCAATGCTTTGCTTTATTTTTAGAGTCCCTGTACAGGAAGTGATATGGCGCCCTCTCCTTGGGCACTGGAAATCAAAGCCTTTTCACAAATATTTTTTTTATTTACCGTAATAAATCTTCTGAAGGGAAATGGGACAATGAATATGGCATCGATGCATTTAGGCGAGGCTGAGGGAACACCTCCATCAGGTTAAAAGACTGGGCGATTGATTTCTAAACGAAAACAATTTTGCCGTTTCATTACAAATACAATTTTCAAGTAGATGTATGTATGAATGAAAAACAGTTTAACTGCCCAAATGTAAAAAAAAAAAATAAACTGACGCATTTTTTTAACAAACTGTTCATTTAAAAAAGATTTTAAAAAAGTTAGGATAAACAATTCTGGGTACTTACGAACTTGACCAGTACCACTGATATCTCCTCTCCTGTTGACTGTTATTTCTAAAGGTCCATCCGGTTCACCAATGGTATACTCAGCGCAATCCAGAAAATAGTAAGTATCTGATGCTGGAAGAACAATGAAGGTGCTTGAAGGTTATACATGACAATAGCACACAAACCAGAAATCTTTGCACAAGAATTGAAATGTATCAGGAAATTTTTGAGTGACAAATTCAATTTTTACTCCCTATTTGACGTCCGGTCAGGTCTCTCTTTGAGGGCCTGCTATTGGTAACCTGGTAACCAGTACTACATGTTCCAGGGCCGGTTGTCGGTGGCTAAACCGTCACCCCTATCAGTATTTTTATTCGAAAGTTGATGAGCAGGGTAGCTGGTTACTCTGGTAGAATTTAAAAGAAAATCTACCTACAAGAGCTCAGGCTCTGGAGAGCCAACGGCGGTCATCCAGCAGTGCGGGGAAGCCCAAAGGCTAGGTCCACCGCCGAAAACGGTAGATTGACGTCAGGAAGGACATCCGGTCAATTAGTGTTTGCTCCAATAAATCTTCATGGCGAATATCATATAAAGGGCACCAACCAGCCCTAAGGTTGGGGTGGGCGGCAACTGCCTACCTCAAAAAGAAACGTGCAAGGAATCACCTTGAGTCGCGCAGGTGCCGCCTGCGTCATGACGGTGTTCAGCCCGATAAGCGGCTCGGGTGCGGGTTGGTAGTTGGAACGTGGGGAGTTAGAAGGGGAAAGGGGTAGAGATAAGTGAAGAATTGAGGAAGAGGAGGGTGGATGTATGTTGTGTGCAGGAGGTGAGGGGAGGGGCTAAGATGTTGGGGGAGGGGGAAGAAAGTACAAGTTATGGTGGGCAGGAAATAGTAAAGAGATTGGGCGTATGGGAGTCCTGGTGAAATTGAGGAATTGTGTGAAAAGGTGGTGGAGGTGAGAAGGAAGAGCGATAGGGTGATAGCAGTCACAATGGCCTTTGAAGAGGAGGTGGTGAGGTTCATATGCGGCGCTGCTCCGCAGTGTGGAAGGAAGTGTGAAGAAAAGGAGCAGTTTTATGATAAGTTGGCAGATGAATGGAATGTGTAAAGTGTCGGTTAATTGGTCTCATGTGTTGCCCATTTTAATGGGCATGTGGGGAAATGGATCGAATGTTTTGAAGGTGTTCATGAAGGGAATGGGTTCGGGGAGAGGAATCTGGAAGGAAGAATGTTGTTGGAGTTTTGTTAGATGGAGGAGGGATGCCGGAGGAGTGGGCAGTGAGTGTGGTAGTTCCCATTTTTAAAGGAAAATGGGGTGCATTGAATTGTGGTGCATATAGGGGTGTGAAGTTTTGGGTTTATGACAGGGAAGGGAACGATGTTTTCAGTTTGATTGGATTTACTCTATAAGGATGTTGTGTTATCGGCTCTGAATCGCCTACGTCAATGTCATGGTTTATGACATGTGTTTTACTGGGTACATCAAGAAATACATTTTTCCACTTGTGAATCAATTATTTCAGTTCACATTGTTGACTTTCTGGGAGATGACCTTGTCTAAATTGGCAAGTATGTCAGAATTTTGCAATATGATAGCATAATCATCCTCTTTGTTTATTACAGTGCTCTCAAAACTAGATTGGCAACACTGCACACACATGTATTGTTGTGTTATTTGTTCTGTCTTATCTTTGATCATATTTATGTGACATAGCTGTTGGCTTTTACGTCTACCTGGTATTTTGATCACATAGTCAAAGTTCTTCAGCATACCACCCGAATCCCAGGGGGCCCTAGAAAAGTACCACCAACATTGAAAAATTAATCAAAACCTTTTTTTTTTAATTTGAGAGGGATTGGATTGATGGAGTTCATCTCCTGTTATTTGCTACCAGGAGGCTGTACAAGAGTCATTAGGATTTAGTCCATTGAGTTGGTGTTTGGTCACAAAGTAAGGGGCCATTGAAACTACTTAAAGAAAAGTGGTTGTGTGAAAATCCTGACGTGAATTTGTAAAGACTATGGGCCGTATTCTCAAACGATGTTTTAACCTAAAATAAACGGAATTCTCAAAGCATGGTTAACTTTAAACGCTGTTTAAATTTTAGCCGAACATCGTTAAACATGCCTAAAACGTTGTTAAACTTAGACTTAGTCCGGGGTAGTTTAGGGCCTGTTTAACTTCACGTTTTCATCAATAAATGCCTGCTATTTTCAGCTCTATGTGATACTCGTGGTTAGACCAGTTAACCTCCTTTATTTCTCTTATCTTCTTTTCCGAGTCCTCAGTTCATTTCTTCTCGTCCATTTTTCCTTTGCTTCTATTTTCATGCTCGTGTTTAATCTGTTATAGTATTGAATGATAGCACGTGCGGCACAACGACATAAAACAGTTTTAAATAGGCACGGGGTTTTGTCTCCAACATTAACAAATTCTAAAGCTCCTTGCGTAACGCGACGTTCTTGAAATTTACCCGTGGGCTTCATGCGTTTCATTTACACCTACGGCAGGCATTGTCTGGCATATAAATATTGTTCACGCACACGTAATGATATAGGCGAAGATAAGTCACAGTTCGGTGCATGATATTTACGGCGTTGAAATACAGTGGTTAGCTAAACGACTTGTTAAAATATTTAACCTGCGGTTTTTAAACAGTGCGTTTAGCTAACCACAGTTTAGGCCTAACCGCCGTTTATTTTAAACATCGTTTGAGAATACGGCCTATTATGTCTCAACGTAAGTTGTCTTGCACTGAAACAAGAAAAAAACATGACGCAAGTGGCACTTACGTTTGTCTTGCATTAAGCGGAAAAGGCACATTGCACATACGTTATCTTCTTTCTAATTAAGACTTTTTTTAATTACTCAATACCCCCGGGCAATACCCCTCTTTCAAAATCCATGAAAAAACAATTTCGACAAACAATTTCAGCCGACACGACGACTTGTTCATGCCATTGTATGCCTTTAAGTGAACGTCCTTGATTTTAGCATTTTAGTTTTCTTCGAAGACAAACATACCATCTGGTGTATCGTCATCTATTATAATTACAGTTGCTTTGTCTAATTCCCCAATGGCTTCTTCCTGGTTCTGGTTCGGCTGCTAATGTTAGGGAAAGTTGGAGATACACTCGCTTCCCTTCAACAGTGGTGTCGGGAATCAAAGTTTAAAGTCTTTGTCTCCCCGCCTCCGCATCTTTTAGCAAGGAAAAACTTCATTTTCGAGAGCCGTATAATCATTGCTTGATCCACTAGTGGCTGTTATGTCAGCTGTGTAATTTCCTGAAGGAATCAAATAGAGGATATTTTAATTGTAAAAAAAACAGAGTTCCATGTGCCTCCCCCTTTCTTTGAAGTTCTATTTTTTTTTTTTTATTTTTCTGGCCTTCGGTAAATCGTATTTGTAGTATAAGGCCAAAAATAAAAAAATACTGTTTTGTTTTAATTTTCCATATTTATTAACCTAGGTCAATACTTAATAATGCCTTCTTAACAAAGTGAACATATTTAGTCACTACATTATAGAATAACTAATCCTTCAGGAAATCAAATACCAATATTTTATAAAAACAAGCTTCAATAACGAACATACCTGCTTTCATTAGTAAAGCGTTGCTTTCGGAAAGCAACGCGTTGCTTAGCCAGTCAATCAAAAAAGTAAAAAGCAACGCGTTGCTTTCAGATAGTACTTAATCAACGCTTTGCTTTCATTGGCAACGCGTTGCTTAGAGACCAATCAGAAAAGGTAAAAACGAGTTGCTAATAACGCATTGTTTAGCCAACCAATCAGGTAAAAGAAAGAAGCAACGCGTTGCTAAGCCAACCAATCAGAAAGGAGAAAAAGCAACACGTTGCTGATGGTTGGTTGGTTGATTAGATTGAATGGCGCTTTCAGCAACAATGGCTATGTGCGCCAATTACTATGTACACTACAATCAAGTTACGTAATTCAATTCACATCAGTAGACAATGGTAGACAGGTGTACGTTGTACTTGCATCTCAAACACAAAAAATGGTATCGTTACGGAGCCACAGCAGGCTGAGTAAACCGGTTATGGTAGATTGGCCGCGCACCACAACTATACCGGTGTGAAAGCAGATATAGTCCGGCGGGAGCCATAGTCCATCCGGGGCTCCATAGACGATAACGGAATAAAGCATGAAACTAATGTTGCGTAAAGAGTCAACTGAATCGATTGCCCTATTGTTCACCATTGTTGCCGGACTATGAGTAAGCCGGTCAATGATTACTTCGACACCGGTACTACATCTATGCTGAACATAACCGTATCCAAGCCTGCTACCCATCTTTCCCCGTTAGCTCACGCAGACTATCTCCGGTCATATCCAAAGCTCGAGTCGCTATGAACTGCTCAGTAGGGATAAGCAATGATTCAAAGCATTAAACCGGGCTGGAACAACACCAGAAAGCCTGCGCTATCCGTGGAGGTGGGGATTGGGCTGCCCGCGTACACTAACTATACCGACACGTTGCTGATGAAAGCAACGTGTTTTGTTTTCATTAGCAACGTGGTTCTAATGGAAGCAACGCGTTGCTTTTTTACTTTTTTGATTGGCTGGCGAAGCAGCGTGTTGCTTTCCGAAGCAACGGGTTGCTTGCCATGAACGTATACTTGGGTGATAATTAGGCAAAATATTCATTGATCAGGAAGAATACCCATCTTTCGTTTTATTACGAACACATTGTAAACTCAATAACCATCGTCAAAATCCAAATAATAATGATGTTATTTAGATATCTAACCTTATTGCTTGAAATCGATTTTATACGTCCAATAAGTAAGATCAAAATGAACAATTTGCGACAAGTAGTGGAAATCACTAGTTGAGGGAAGTGCATGTATCAATATTATAGGTCTCATAGTCTCATAATGCATGGGGAAAAGGCTTCTATTTTAATTTATTTATTTATTCTGAATGTTTTCCTTTACTTCAGGAATTCTCAACAAGGGATAATTATTAGAAAAAATACTGATGGTACGGTATTTTTAAAGAAAGAAAAGCCTATCCGATAGGTTACTTGTTACTAATTACTATATAGAATATGGCCTAAAAGCTAATGTTTTCCATCTCAATCCGAAATGCAGTCATGAATGTACAGAACACAAATAGAAAATTTAATTTTAGATAAACAATTTGTAATGTTTGAGAATATTTTAGCACCAAAATACAGATTGCAAAATATATATTGCCATTGAAATGTTTTGTATGGTTCGTTAGTCTTAGTGTACAAACTTCTTTGCAAGTTTGGCCGTTTCACACCCATTTATTCCTAACATACAAATTCGAGCCATTCAAATTTTCCTGATATGTTGGAAAGCAGTGATTACATCAAAAATAATTTAAACAGACACAAAATGTATGAAAATTAAAATAGTGCGCCAAAACTGGCCTGTCTATGAAACGAAACTGTGATGGCTATTGCTGGACATGACCTTCGACCAAATCAAACAGGTTTGCACATATATAGGTTTGTACACATTTGTTACTTCACACGTCTACTATCTTGTGGGTACTCGGCTTTCTGAATATCCCTTACAGAGCACTGTTAGTTGCAAAAAAATGGTCATCAAGAGCATTATATAATTCTTGCAAAAAATATACAAAAATGTAAAAAATGTATGTATGCTAGTTACAATTTGGAGATCCACAACCTCTTCTATCGAATTAAAAAATAATTATTGAAGGTGTGATTGTTAAATGTTGGACTATGAGAAGTATATTTTTCTCTCTGGCAATTGAGCATTTGATTAAAAATTAAGTTTTTAATACCACTGTTACAACTGAGAAAAACAACTGCATTAGAATTACTGTGTATTTAGTGTGTTAATTTATCCCTGCAGGTAGGAATATGGGTGTGGTTATGTCATGTATTGATAGTGTATTGGAAAGACATCAAGACTCACATTGTATAAAGCCATTTAACTTGGTATGGACTTGGACTAACCTGCATGTTAGCAAAGGGAGATTATAGGACTTTTAATGCAGAGTATTAACATATCTAGCTGTATTGTGGGGAAACGAAGAAATAAAAATATACCTCATTTTAATTCTTGTCCCCTATTATTCAATGGTTGAAGTAAAATGCCCTTTATTTAACCTAAATGGCAAAAAGTCTACAATCAAGTGAAATCCAGTATACATTGCAATACATGTATTATATGTATTTCTATGATTGCATAGTGGAATTTCTACACAGTGTGCACTGGCCTCTGTATTTTGCAGAATGCAGAAAATACAGAGAAAAATGTACACGAGTTGTCACCACTACACTGAGTTATGAATCAGTGTCCCTCATTGCGTGCTGTGCTGACTTACATAACCCGATCACGATTCTTGATGTACATGTATATCATAGTCCAAGGTGCTCTAATGAAACGTTTTCTTGGTGTTGATCAACCAGTATGCACAACATGTTTCCGTGATAGGATGCAATAGGGACAGTGCTGTGCCTACATTGTACAACTTGTAAACTTGAAAGCAAATGGGCAAATTTATCAATTACAGAATTTTGATAGTTCCATCAGTCTAGCTTGAGTAGAAATTGGAAGCGAGTGGTTTCACAAATATACAAAAATGTAAAAAAATGTATGTATGCTAGTTACAATTTGGAGATCCACAACCTCTTCTATCGAATTCAAAAATAATTATTGAAGGTGTGATTGTTAAATGTTGGACTATGAGAAGTATATTTTTCTCTCTGGCAATTGAGCATTTGATTAAAAATTAAGTTTTTAATACCACTGTTACAACTGAGAAAAACAACTGCATTAGAATTACTGTGTATTTAGTGTGTTAATTTATCCCTGCAGGTAGGAATATGGGTGTGGTTATGTCATGTATTGATAGTGTATTGGAAAGACATCAAGACTCACATTGTATAAAGCCATTTAACTTGGTATGGACTTGGACTAACCTGCATGTTAGCAAAGGGAGATTATAGGACTTTTAATGCAGAGTATTAACATATCTAGCTGTATTGTGGGGAAACGAAGAAATAAAAATATACCTCATTTTAATTCTTGTCCCCTATTATTCAATGGTTGAAGTAAAATGCCCTTTATTTAACCTAAATGGCAAAAAGTCTACAATTAAGTGAAATCCAGTATACATTGCAATATGTATTTCTATGATTGCATAGTGGAATTTCTACACAGTGTGCACTGGCCTCTGTATTTTGCAGAATGCAGAAAATACAGAGAAAAATGTACACGAGTTGTCACCACTACACTGAGTTATGAATCAGTGTCCCTCATTGCGTGCTGTGCTGACTTACATAACCCGATCACGATTCTTGATGTACATGTATATCATAGTCCAAGGTGCTCTAATGAAACGTTTTCTTGGTGTTGATCAACCTGTATGCACAACATGTTTCCGTGATGGGATGCAATAGGGACAGTGCTGTGCCTACATTGTACAACTTGTAAACTTGAAAGCAAATGGGCAAATTTATCAATTACAGAATTTTGACAGTTCCATCAGTCTAGCTTGAGTAGAAATTGGAAGCGAGTGGTTTCACATATTACGAGTATGATGAATGAGCTTCTTCTTTCGTCCCAAGTCATTGGTAATGGCTTTGGTGGTTTCAGGATTTATTCAACTGCTTAGGCTGATCCGGGGCCGTGTTTACTCATGATCCGGTCGCTCCTAACATGGGCCTTCTTATTGAGGCTGGGCGGATTGGGAACGTTTAGGGTTTTTCACCCTCTCTTAGTCCAACACTGGCTGCGAATTACTGTACAGTTGTGAACTTTCTTACACGGGACCGACGGCTTACCGTCCCTCCGAAGGACAGCTCTGCTTTCCTACGTCCTTTGCCCATTTCAGTGAACGCATGGAGAAGAGCGGTATTCTGTATTTAAATTGAATAGCTTGGATACAGATCAAATCTAGAATTCAGTAACCGAATAAATCCCAGCAGTGACCCCACCGGGATTCGAACCCGGGATTTTTTTGAAAATGTGTCGCCAAGGCAATCACCCTAACCGCTAGGCCACCTTTTCCCCAATGAATGATTTGACTGGTACAAGTGAGGATGGATTTAATTCATCTTTTCTAACCAGAACATTAAAGTACCCATGAGGGCTGGCTTGTTTTCACAACCTCCTAATAGTTGATGAAGCAACTTAATGACCTGGAAACTAGAAAAGTGTCGACTAGGCAGGAGTCTGGGGGAATATGCAATCTCAGAAAATAACCAAAATTTAAATCAAAGACAGAAGTGACAAGTACTAATGTTCGTTTTCGGTACATGTTCTTTGTTTTTGATGACACACAAATTTACACAAAGACAAAAGGGAAAGAAAACAAAATGGACGGAAACACACACTGATTTATAGAAAGACTAAAGGATGCCGCTTATACATTAGGTATCCCCATGTCAAACAGTGGGTCTATATTCCCATAGGACTTCTGCTCAGACCTACACACATACCCCCCCCGCCCACACACACACACAATACTTGGTAATATGGGATGTTATCAAAAATAAGGGAATTGTAGGACTCGCGCAACTGACGCACCTCTATACGTGGATTTTCCCGCGTGCGCGTTGCTTGGTTGGGTAGGGCACTCAGCAATTTTCGGCACAGATCCACTTCCGGTTTGTAAACGCTGATTACACAACTGCTAAACATTCTATTTCCCCCGCTATGCGAACTGTGATTCTATGCATGAATGCGCGTAAAACTCCTCTGAACTAATTTTTTGCTTGCATGGCTTTTTTTGTCATTGTTATGTTATCACTGTCACTTCAAGTTTTCATAATGTAAGCTTGTTTTTGCCGTATAATTGTTGTTTTCCCATCAGAAGGGGAAGAGTTGACTCCGTTACCATAGACCTGCCGAATAATTCGACGCAGTGATCATTTGCGCATAAACATTGTGGGTTTTGAGTGATTCGTGTTTTTCATGTCGCATGTGCGACCTGGCTGTAGTTTGAAATCATATTTTTTAAGGAAGGTTGAATAACATGGTAGTGTACTTGAAAAAACAGAGTTTCTGAGTGAGTCATTTTTTAAGCTTAACTATTTTGCTACAAGTTTAATTCTTTCCCGTGATTGTCCTCCACCACTGGAAATTGATTCTTTTACACTCCACAAGCCACATGAAGTCCACATGAACATATGGCTTTGAGATAATCAGAACTTGAAAATGAACGTACCTACAAAAAACAAACACTTATATAGCAAACAAGTTCGAAAATTTTTTAAACCTGGGTGTTATAAAATGAAGAAGTGATGCAACGGTTCTTCGTTAGGCTCGCCATAATGCATGGTTTGAAACGAAGACCAAAGATCGGTTAGCATATGAAGTAAAATTTTGTTGCCGTATTGTAACTGTGGTTTTCAGTCTTCATTTTAGCCTCGCCTTATTACATGTACAGGGGTATAAAACAAATACCGAGCTACAGGAAACTGCAAAAAAAAGAAAAAAGCACCACTTGAAAGAAAGAATGAGAAACAGCGACGAAGAGGAGGAAGAAAAAATTACGACATTGACATAAAGGCCCAAGAAAAAAAATACAGATCAGTCGGATCTATTTCTTTGTTTAGTTATTCATTTATTATTATTATTGATTTTTACCTTTCATTGGCAACCAGAAACACAAATCCAAGGCACAAAGAAGTTGAAACTCACAAAACAAATATTATTTTATAAATTTATTCAAAAAAACATGAAAAAATAAATCTTAAAAACAAATATATAACAAATGCTGCATACATGTTAATATGATACCAGGGTAAAGCCTTTGAATGTTTTCATTTTTGTTAGTTTTGGGAAATGTTGAAAAAACAAATAAACACTTGTCTTGCATAGTATTTTGGTAACCCGTACTTATATATCAGCAACATAGTCTCAACTAAAGCAGGGTAACAAGTCCAACACGTAGAAAACCAATAGAAGTACAGGCACTGCGTTGGGTTTTGTGGCTAATATTGCAAGACAGATATTTTTATGAGAATTCATGAATACAGTGGTGTCGGCAAACTTCTTATTTTATTAATTTGTGTGGGGATTTAATAAAAAAACAGGGCCGGTGAGCGAAAATTACAAAACGATGTTTTGGCGTAGTCGGTGTTTTGATTGCGTGGGTTTCCCGCGAGTCCATGTAAAACGGAGTACTTTTGGCCGAAATGTCAAGGATTTACAACCAATGAAACGAGGAGGAAAAACCCCAAATTTGCGTTATTGTATACAAGGCTTGCAGGAGGGAGCAGTCTACCATGCGACGACCTGTTACTATTTGTGCCCCCTTTGGACTAGTATATAATAGTAAGGTAAGCTGCATGTGGTGGACACTTGCATATTTGGGATCTGCATTTTATCATTCTGCAAAAATTACAGAGATGTCCGTGTGCACCCAATATCAACATGGTCAGGGACTGGACTGTGATAGGACTGTGTAATCAGTGGTTTGTCCGTCGACCTAAGATTTAGTCTGAAGTCCGACGGACACTAATTCAACGTTTCATTGTCTAGGACTCCTGGTTTTAAAATTGAGCGTCCCATAGGACTTAGGGTTTAAGTTGAATAATGGATGTAAATATAAGCAAGTCCCATTACTTATTCCATTCGTCTGTGAATCATGCAAGTTCTCAGCACTGCTTCCTCAAGTTTGTTGCTTCCGGTTCCCAGGTCAATGGCGATGCCTAACAAGACAGTATTCAGGTCCATAACCAGCATGATACAGGGTAACACGCTGCTAAAGTCTCATCATCGCCTTAAACACTTGACCTCATTTCCATACTGGAGTCAGTCTCCGATAATATTTGTATTTACCACAAATCTAGGAGATTCTAGAGCCCCATCCTCCTGCCATTTAGTAATGTAAACAAGTTCTAAACAATACAAAATTAACATATTAACCACATAGATCTTCTTTAAAAAAGAAATAACCGTGCCTTTACAATGAAATACTGTAAAAAAGGTACAGCATTTGGGACTGTCTTTTTAAATACAGCAAAAACTTACAGATTTTTGTTCAATTTCAGCTATGTTGACTAATTACAGGTGGAACTTTAAACTCGGATTGCTAATGAGTATAAACATATTGATAAATATTATGAATTTCAATTAATGATTAGTCCTTAAATTACAGGACAAAAATACTGCAAATTTTACAGGAAAATCCCTGGCAATCCATTCTGCAAACACAATCCGGTAAATACAGCTTTTACAGATTGCATTCAAATTATTGTATATTTTACAGTTTGCTGTAAGTAGATTACAATAAACTGTATATTTTACAAGAACATGCACCGTAAAAAATGTCGATCGTCACTAAGTCCATGATTTATTTCCTCCACAATTCGGACTTTAGGATTTTTTTTTGCTTTTTCTATTTGGAAGCTGACACATGGATCACTTTGTTCACTGTTGTGTCATCTCTTGATGGTGACTGTTGATGATAGTGTCTGTTAATGATGTTGTATGTTGGTGATGTGGTTGTTGTCAAAAAGGGTTGTTTGTAATACCGATTCTGCGATGGATTCAACCAAAAATTGAGCATAGGCAATATGTGATCCATCATTTGTAGATGAGGTAAAAGTCCATACTAAGGTTAAAGGGGCATTTCGTGACCACAGGCCTCGTCCCCCCGACTTACCTAACATATGTTGAGCTGTAAATCATTTGAAACTGTAATATTAGTTAATCCCATATGTGCCCAACATCTTACGTGCAAATTCGGTCGTGTGTGTAAGAAAATTCGCGATTTTGTATTTCTGTCCGTAAGGACAGGACATTATAGCACATGGGTTAGTGGGAAACGTGGGAAACGCGCATTTGCTCAGAAACCAAAACCGACAAAAGTCCGGATCAGCCAAAGTTGTGAATGAGCTTTCTCAGGATATCTATGAACAATGAATAAACAGAAGATGCTGGAATCTACGAAAGTACTTGGAAAGATCATGTGCGTCAGTGTAAGTTGGAAATTGTAAAATTGACATTAATTGAAAAGTTTGAAGTTCAATTGGAACCAAAACTTGGTTCGGGATATTACAGGGAAACCATCATTTATGAGATCGAAGGTTACACGTCAAGCTGAAAGGTCTTATGAGGCCTATCATTTACAAAACGCGACCGCAGACGATACTAAGCGGTCGAAGAGACGCGACGACTGATTTTGAAAAATATTTAATTATACGTAACTTAATTACTTGTAGAAGATTGAATTGTCTATTTTGTAAAACTCAACTCAGCCATATATCCTCTGGTCCGAGATAGCCTGAACCATAGCCTTCCTTGAGGGTGGACTATTGCCTGGGTCCAGGCAGATTTTCTCGCATACTCCGATGGGACTATTGTCCGTTTTTAGTTGGGCTTTGTATACGTCATTTGCAACATGTGGTTTTTAGTTTCTACATTACAAAATTTATTCTTGTATTGTATTTGTCGTTTTATATGATTTAATTGCTCCTATTTTCTATGTCAGCGCATAGATTTCATCTGCATACGACCTTAATTTCGAGTAAAGGGGAAAAAAGCTATTCATAAGTACTCATTAATACGTTAGGGTAGAAAAATCTCCCCCCCCCAACGTCAGCATGTTTGCGCCTTATTCCGTAAACATGATATGAATATTTAATTCTATGCAATTAGTTTAATCTACTGAAGAACAACATGTATGGAATATTAATTTGAATACACCTAAGAGCTCATTATAACCTATGGACTATTCATTCCCCCCCCCTGTGTTGTTCTAGTTTTTATTATTATTATTGGTTGGTTGGAATTCCATTTAAACCTGGTGTCCGACGGACTCTTAGTTTTAAATCTTGGTGTCAAACGGACTCTCACACTTTAACCCTTAGTGTCGACGGACATAAAAAAAAAGTATACAAGACAAATTTGTGGGAGCTCTATTTTAAACCAGGAGCCTAGCACAATGAAAAGTGAACTTAGTTGTCAGTCGGATCTAGATTTAAAACCCTTAGTGTCGATGGACAAAACACAACTTATCACACAAAAAATTCGGAAATTGCTTGCGTGATTATTGATTGTACACCCATTATCTTGTGCATAAATTGTAATTTGATAAACTTCTTTGAGCTTTGTGCAACTTGGTGAAAGATAGTCATGATAGTCTATAACGAAGAATATTTGTCAATATATCTACAAAACTAGTGCCATTGTCCCCCGTTTGTGGACCTTGATCGATGTATGTGGACTTTGGACTCTGTTCTCAGGTAAGCTGTTCCTTTTGACCAAATGTGGTGTCATAGTGCATTTCTACGAAATGACTCCGAAGTGACCTATGACTTTTGGGTCACTCTGAAATCTGCAAAGAAAGGTAAGGTAGTCCTCCTTACCTTCATGAAAAAGCAGCCAGTATGTCAAGCATCACGAAACGCAGAGCGTACAGACAGATTCGCAAGACAGCAGATCTCATTTGTAGTAGTATAGATATTCCAGTATATAGTGTGTTTGAAAGTTTGAACCGGTATTTGGGAAAAAAAGGCCCATTACAAGAAAAGCGACTTTGAAATATAACACAAAGGTTTATTCAATGATAGAATTATTGCATGAAATAAAACTGAAAAAATGGCCAATCCCATTGCGTATAAAGTAACATCAGAAAACACGAAGAGGGTTGTGCCCCAGAATCAGTGTTGGCGCCGCTAAGGGCGCGAAAAAAGAAAAACCATGTTTTACGGGCGAGAGGACCTTCGGAGTAGGGTCGGTAGGGGATTTTTTTCTTTTAATTTTTTTTTCTTTGTGGACTCAAATAGGCTAAAATAGCCAAAAAATACCACATCGACATGACCTCAGAGGACTTTGACTGATCTATGGACCGTGAAATATCCAAAATTCCTACTGCCCCTTAAACCCAAGTATGGCTTAAAATCGGACTTAACTTCGAAGGAGACTTAAAAGCATGCGGACATGCGCGCAAACGCAAAATCCTCTCTGCTGTTCAGGCAGGGGGACAAATGGCAACATGAAAAAAAAAAACGAATAGAATGATGCATGAGAGAAAATAGGCATCCAGCTCGTTTCATATTTTGTATGATGGCCATTTTAACTTCGAATTTTAGAAACCTCCAAAATGAGCTTCGGAAAAAAACAATGGTTTTGAATCCAGTAGTTCTCAAATGAGCATAAGGAATCCTTTGTCACCGTCAAGAAGCTTATTTTGATAGCCAGGTTAAAATGCAATGTAATTTCAGAATGAACTTAATGATAAAAGTCATATTATATAATTCGAAAAGGAACAAATCAAAATTTATTACCAAATTTGTCAACGGACATTGAAGTGAAAGTAGGGCCATGATGGGGACTCGAAACCGTTGTAATTACCCATAATTAACACAATACACAGCTATTCTATCACTATTACTTACCTTGTAGTTGAAGTCTTACGTGGACCCAAGGAGTGCTCGAAATTCGGCATGTATTTTAATTTTACTAAAATGCTTAGTCTGGTAGGTTTATATATATATATGTATAAATAATAAGGGCTAGAACTTCATGTCAAAGTAAAGACAGAGGTCCAGTAACTGGGGACCGCTCAATTTCGTGGATGCTGTAATGAATTTAGTGTCCAAAAATAGAGCGTCCTAGTCAATCAATGGTTTAAATACAGTATAACTTCCTCACATCTTCAGAATGTCTGTCTAGGACCACATAATATTCCCGCTAATGAGTGTCCACAGGACATCAGGTTGCAGTGACTGAGTGTCCGCAGACAGTAGTTACAAAGACGATGGTCCCACGGACACAGGGTTATAGATAGCTGAGTGTCGACGGACGGCACATATAAAGAGCGAGAGTCCGACGGACAGTAGGTTTCAGAGACTGGGTGTCCGAGGACAGACAGGGTCAGAGATGGGGTCCTCCTACCGGACAATTTTATAGGTAGGGACACTCAGTTTCTTTTACACCGGGATTCTCTATGTATAATCCCGTACTAAAGCTACAAAGTCATTATGGGAAGCAACGATGGAGTAAACACTGATGGAAGGGTAGGTAACTCTGTGTAGTGTGTCACACTGCAGTACCGCGTATATTAGGGGTGGGCAAGTGACGATCTTTTTTTCAAAACGAGTGGATTATTAGGCCAGTGGTTGATGAAAACAAAATCGGGGAAGCTTGTCACCTAAGAATGAATTTTAGGTTGTAAAAGACTTTTAAGTTTTGTACATGAAGTCATTGGGATTTGGTGGTTAAATTATTCCCTTGCCAAAGTCTGGACACAAACAAAAACCCATTGCCATTTATATTACTCGCCATAAGCATATGTATATTGCTTACCTAAATATAAAAAACATGTTTCCAAGTAATCAAGCTCACGATTGCCTAAAATACAAGAAAATGTCTTCACCTTGCGAGGGAGTAGAAGTCAAATTAAGCACTGAAATCATTTGAACCTAATTGGTCTGAAATTGTCATGGCCACTAAAAAAAACTCTTTACTTACAAGAGTTGCCTTCTCTGTCTTTTTTGTCGTCTGTTATATAGCATCACAGTTGGAATGAAAACACACTGGGCTTGGCATTGGCATGGCACTGGCATGTTATGAAATTGTAACTGGTTGTACAGCTTGACCTTACAACAATCACTGCCTTCATAACACAATCGTACAAGTCTCATGCATAGTTGCAATGTCTTTGTTATGTAATAATAGCATCACTTGTTGGTAAGAAAACACTCCAGTACAATTGGCAGGTATTGACATGTTTAAAGGCTTGACCTTACTACAATACACTGTCTTTCAACGCCAGCAACCCATAAGATCTGGTTCATGTTTTGGTTATTCTGCGTATTGCCTTGCCTTAATTGACATGAATTTTTGTAAAAATAGTTTTCTGCCATTGATATGACTTTGTTTAATTTTCTTGAAAAAGTGTTTAGCTTTTATTATAATGCACCTTTGAGGAAATTCTTTCTGCAATCAATGACTAAGATAGTCGCTGTTGTTGTTTTGTCTGAAATAGGAAAATATCCTATTTATTTCATGTACAAATTTGAAAAAGTCCATTTTTAAAACCGACCTAAAAAGTCAATCTAGCCAAAAGCTTTCCTGATTTGTTTTTGTTCTCAACCAGAATGGCCTAAGAATCCACTCGTTTTTGAAAGAAATTACTTTTAAAAAAAAAATATCCTTAGATGTCCCAATCCCCCCTAGTATTATAGAGAACACAAGACAAGTAATTACCCCTCCAGGACCACTTTTGGGGTGTATAACAAATATATTAGAAGGGCTGAAAAGTAATAATTGTGTACATACGTACTATTTGGTTATAGTTCTGTTCTTTTCGTCATTGATATTTTGCAATTGTATTAATGTGGTTACAGAGAGGATGTCCGGATACTATGTCCGGTGAAGTTCTCATGCCTTGCGGACATGGTAAATGTAAATCGTGGATGCGATGGTGGCCTGGTGAGAGTTAGAGTAAGGTTTGGGTGGTTGAAGTTTAATGATGGGAGAGTTGTACACGGGAAAAGAGTCCTTTGAAGATTGAAAGAATGTGAAGAGATCTTGATGCTATACGGAGTGAGACATGGTGTCGACGTGAGGAGCGAAACTGAGATGGGGATTTTGAGAAGGGGGACAGAGGATGCAATGGTGAGAGCGATGTGTGGTGTAAAGGTGGAATATGAAAGATTGACTACTGAGACCTTGATACAGATGCTGCATGGTTTGGAAGAGCTTGGAACGGTGGGCGAGGCGAATGGTGTTGGTCACATTGGATAGCACATTGATGAGGAAGAATGGACTCGACGAGCAATTGTTGAGAAAGACCTTTGAGTTCGATGTGGACGGTTCGAGGAGGAGGGACGACCAAAGAAGAACATTGGAAGAAGCAGTGAGAAGAACAGAAGTGGAGGGTTGGGCTCTAAGGATGGAGGGGATGCACTGACTCGGGCGAAGTATAGTGGACGGAGGGGTTTAAGGGCGATTGCCGTGAATGGGACGCGTAATCTGCCATCCCTGTCACGGGAAGAAACAGATTTAAAACTGATTTTACTACTGCTATGCTTCTATACTACTATATCATTGTGTTACTGAAATTTTGTAAATGGCATAATGATGGACCGTAAGTGAGGGGGGGGCAGGATCTCTATTGTACATGCATGCCCTTTGAGGGTTGTGGTTCAAAGAGAGAAAAAATAATGAACCATGGCTAAGCTCACATCTCTGGTATGCAAAGCTCCTTTTTTGTATATCAACTGAAGTGATACTAAAAACAAAATGTCTCAGAGGAATAACATTGAAAACAACTGTCACACTCGCTATATCACATTATACATAGGCTATGCATTTTAATCGGATTAGAAGAAACCTTAAAGGTGCAACGAGAGATTTGAGTAATCATATTTTCTGTGTATGGGGTAGTTGATTTCATATAGAGTAGACACTTAACCACTTAAACTGCATAGGTGGGGGGGGGTTCTAGGGACCCATTTTTTGTTTTCAGCGGCGATTTTTTTTTTAACGCTGCAATATATTTGAGTTTAAATTTGTGTATTTGTCTAACTTGTAAGTTGCGCTTGCATTGGTTGCAAAAAATCCAAATCCAAATTCCCGGGCCCCGTCGTTTTTGCGTTAATTAGCATGGGTCCCTTAGAGCCCCCCTTATTGCACTAACGGAAGTACCCACGACAAAATAAAAAAATGTCTCATTATTAGAGTATGTTGATGTTGATTCTGATTTTCATTAATTGCATTACACCTAGGACATAAACAAAGAGTAAATAAATAATTAAAAAAATCTTGGGAAGTATAGGAGGCCAATGGAGCCCAATATTAATATACATCATGTAGCGATTGACTGTAGGAACCTATGGTAATTATACAAGTAACCTTAAAAAATATAAATGCATGAGACCTTTATGTTGGTGCTTAATATGGTAAAATAGTCATTCTTCAACCAATTAAGCAATCACACTTAGGTGGTGAATCAATGCAGTAGAAAGCAGAAACAACTATGTCGTTTTCGCACATTTTGAGCACATTAAAATCATGTTTTGCCCCTAATTTCTTATGAACAACTATCATTCCGTTTTTATCTCTTTAGTGTTGGGATTCTTGAAGGCCTTCTAAACATGTGGTGATTGCATCAAAAAAATTTCCTTTAGGAAAGTGGTTTTATAGGGGGGTTCCAGGAAGCCCCCCCCCCCCCCCGATCACTAACGGGAGTGCAAACCCTTATGCAGTGAAGTGTTAATAGATTACTACATTTTTGGGTAAAAGACATTTAAACTTAAAATGAAAACAAAAGGGGAGTGGTATATACTATATTTCAATAGAAAAAACATAGGCTGAATTCCATTACTTTGCTATACGATATTAGAAACTTCACCATTTTGTACCAGTGCCAAAATTTCGAATTTTCACATTTTAGAGAGACATGTTATTGAAATCTCTCGTTGCACCTTTAATTATATGCTCTCAGCAAAAATATCTTTGTAGTGCGTCGCCTAGTACTTTTTAATGATAAAAGACAGAGTAGACCTATGGAAAAATATAATGATTGGAAATATTAAAGTATGATTCTGACTTTTAGTCGGAGCTTTAAGCACCATCTTTCAGGTGTTCAGTAAGCATATTATATGAACTTTGCATAAAACTGTTTTGTGAAGCATAAAAGTGTAGAAATCACATTCAGTGTTTAAAATTCAATGTCCTTTCATTTCATTTCAGATCAACTGATAAACTTAATATTTGAATGAGTGACCTTTGAACCGAACCTCGACAATGAACTTTCCCCCCACCACCACCCCACCCCCCACCCCCACCCAAGCTCACTTTTGTAAATGTTGAAACCAATGCCTACCGAAATCAAGTGAAATCAGCTATTTTTTTTTCACACGTGTGTTCGCCGGCTATCTCCAGGGAAGATAATGATAACCCGATGCAACGAATCTATTAAATATACTCTGTAAAAGTAATTATTGACCCATATCAGTGGTTTTCATCAATCATCGAAAAACAGAAGATCTTTACCATAACAATGAATTAAAACCATCTATCTGACCATGTGCTATTTAAAATTCGCCGCGCTATTGTATAACGTTTATGTGATACGTCGGCACGTTTTTTACGCGTCACACATGCCCATCGTATTACACATTATAAAGCGTCACGTGTGAAGGTGTATGACACTACGGTGCCGTCGGTATCGCATAACAAGTATACATATCCATATTCACATATAATAGCGCGAAATTTAAATAGCGCATGGTCAGACAAAACTTTTATTCATTTTTATGTTTAGTATAATTACTTTTTTTTCCATGAAACCGTCGATTATGGTGTTCATATTAATTTTTTAAATAGATTTATTTTTTTTATTTTTTTTATTTTTTGTACGGTTCTCCTTTAAGTGCCTCTATACTTACGCACACTTCCGGGGCCGACAATGTCTCCTATTCTTTTCACCTTAATCGTTAACGCAGTTTCCACTTCCTTAACAATATAACTCGGCGCTCGGCACAATCGACGGAATACCAGGTGTCCCTATATTGAAAGAAAATGTTATAAATAGAACTTACTTGGCTGTCTTAAAAGGAAAATAAATAGATCGTATGAAAAGGCTTATTTATCGAGATTTCCCGCGTATCCCGGTGTCATGAATTAGACCCATTATAGTGTTCGCCATTGGTTACAACTGAACGCATAATTATGGAACAATCAATGGGAATTGACCGTGACTGTCTGCCGATTCCTCTAATCAAATTTTCACGTTCATTCATCCACTCTGTTTGGAGCTTCCGCAGTTGGGAATATTTGGTCCAGACTTCGACGGGGAGGGGGGGGGGGGGTAGGACACGATCCTCCTACTCGATTTGGGCATTGGGGATTTCCGAACGATAATTTGTTTGAACGGCTAGGTACATTTACTAACTATGGCAGTCTCTGTCCCAGTTACATTAAAAACATCATCTCTTAAACCTTTGTTCAAAAAATCTTAGTATATCAAATGATAAATTCAGAAAAATATTGACTTTTCAAAATCGTTGGGGTTAGGGGATTAACTCCGCTGCAAAAAAGTGGTAATTTCCAGAACGGTCAGTTA
>JAMKCH010002776.1:0-28203 GCA_023653785.1 Ophioderma brevispina
TGTTTTCCTGCCTTAAGCAGGCGACACAAAGGGGAGTAAAGGAACTAAGAGATAATTATTCCTTGTATTAGCTTCACTTCTCTGCACAACAGCCAAGGATGTAAACGTATGCAGCATTTTATCAAACTTGAAAAGCTGCAGTCATCACCTTTGTTCTATTGATAGATGTGCTAATCCCGGCTAATCCACCGTCACTTTCGATCATATCGTATGTTCATGTCGGGTTGACGCCAAGGTCAGAAACACCCTTTAAACACAAACAAGACCTGTGGACAATAATGATCTGATTTTATATATACCATCAAGATTTATTTATTTTTGTAATAATTGTTCAATATTTGGATGTCGAAAACACTAATGGTATACACCTATACAAGTCCACATATGTGTCAGAATTAAAAGAAGCGTTTCAGTTCAACGATGATTTGTCCTCACAGCAAAGCTCCAATTGACAGCATGTAAATCCACGGAAACATATCCATGAGAATCTTTTCAGTCTTGAAGAATAACTTTGTCCATCAGTTCAAGACGAGTCGTGTTGCCACTCGACGACACTAATATTCTGCATTACAATTATCCAAGTGTTACCCCCAATCTCCGTCGGTGAACTGTCCACCCTTTTTATGACCACAACTGGAATACCTCTTCGATTCCAAAAACGGAAGCTCTTTGGCTTGAAAAATGACACGTAGAAATATCTGAATTTTAAGATCCTGTGGGTATTAGGCTCGCGCTTATATGGTTCCATGCACCCCCCCCCTTAAAACGAAATTCTCACATAATTTTTTAGAATCTCTACGACATCCTACTTGAAGAATCCTGATGTTAAAATCACATATTGCCACGTGGTCCGTGTGGCGGCCACTTTGATTAAGCGGATTAATCTAAAAGTGTTTCAATTTAGTTGAAAGTATCTCAAAGGATTCGTCTCATCATAAGGATCAGAAAATATATAGTTTTTTTAGTGTGAAAATAACGTGAAGGTTTGTGTTGGGTGTATAAGGGCAGAAAATGGATGATGGGATCTGGGGGAGGATGGCATGATTTGCGAACGATGTGGTGTTCCTGTTTATTGGGGAACGTTGCAGAGGCGTGGTGATAACCAGAGAGATATTGGCGACAGTAGTATTGGGGGTGCGATGTGGGTTCTGAGAGATGCGATCATTGCTGGAGGCGAACAAGCGGGGAATTGAATATATAGCAGGGGAGGTAGAGTAGGGGGTTATAGATGGTAAGAGGGATTATGGGGGGAATGGAGGGGGCGGGGAAGAAGTATGAAGGAGAAGGCCATAGGAAGTATGTGTGCAACAGTGGGGGTAGCTAGAGAAGGTAAAGGGTGAAGAGGTGAGGGGTTAAAGGGAAAGTTCCTCTCTCATTTATTTCTTTTCATTTCGAGCCGGAGATATGGGTAAAAATGCGATAAATGTCAATGAACATTTTTGATTGGTCACTTTACGGGGGCAACTTTTCAAAATGCTTCAATCTTGACAAATTGGTGTCAAGTTGTGAGTATGAGCATGGACAATCTGGAAATGTTTACAGTTTCCATGATTTCAGTTTTTATCGGTTAGGAAGGATGAGCAGTCCCTAATTCCATACAAAACCATACCATTTGACAAAGGATAACTTTACACGAATTTTTACACCCTACTACCATCCTAGATAGTGGCAAACTAATCTTTTCTGATTTCTCATGCTCATAGCTCCAATTTGGTAAAGTTAGGCCCCCTGTACAATGACGATCAAAGTGCAATGACCTTTTCACTTTCACCTATATCTCGGGCAACTGATATCACAAGGCCAAAGTATATATTTTCTGATTCCTTATGATGAGACGAATCAATTTGAGATACTTTTCAACTCAATCAAACATTTTTATATGACAGTCTCTTTGGTACATCAAAATTCTTGAAGTAGATTTCGTACAGATTCTAAAAATCATGTTTGAATTAGTTTTAAGGGGGGTGTCATGGGAACCCATGTAATCTGCTAGACTATTATCTATACCTATATGTACTCGGCACTACCTACAGTACCACTCTTGATATCCACAAATAACTACTGGCAAAGTTCTCTCTTATCAATCTGTATTTATGTTTTTCAGCTAGTTTTCCCAATCTCTAATATAATCATTACGCATCATATCATGAATAAACATAGCCTAATTCTGTCCAATTTGATCTCACACACAAATGACGCATCCTGCATTGATTACATCATCTACTTTAATGACATCATGGGAAACTACCTATTTTACAATCTTGCACAAACTTGCGTCAATCTTGAAATACCAAGCTATTGATAGTACTTAGCTCATCATCTCAACGACATCTGACTGATCTCACTATAGTCCCTAGGGGAATTTCATTTTTCCTCCATAACAACAAATAGGAGTCAGGTTCACACTATGTTCCCATATTACTATTTGTTGGCTTTTTATGAGATTTGCTAATTTTTGGTCATTTTTCTAAAGCTCAGCTGACACAGGAACAGAAAAATCAATGTTGGCATTTTTTTACAACGCATATGAGCAGCCATCTTGAATAATTCAAATGGCCCGCCATTTTGAGCCTATAAAATGCTATATCTTTGGATTCGTAAAGCACCTAGAAACGTAATTCACCATCTAAACCCCTTGTTGTTGGAGGGTGTCCATCTCAATGCAACAACATTAGATCCTATGCTGTGACGGCAATCTTGAAATTCAAAATGGCCGCCAAGGGAATTTTTTTGAGATACATTCTCTGAACCATAGAGGAGCATGATTTAGGTCATCTATACCCCTGTGTTCATGTCCACAAATCAATAAAGAACTTAATAACAACAATGACGGTGGGTGTGGGAAGCCTCTTGAATTCCAAAAATGGCCGTCAAGGGTACTACGTTTTTTTGGCCCACATCCGTCTCTCTTACCAGAAATTCACATGTTCTAGTGTCTAAAGCCCAAGGCTATACCCATGTTTTCAGGGTCCAATATACATTGTTGTTTTTAACAACAACGGATGATTTCGACGTAGCAGCTATCTTGACTTTCAAAATGGCATACGCCAAGTAAAGAGTTTTGCCTACACTAGGTATCATAACAACACGGAGTAGTGAAGTAGTGGGGGGGGGGGATCAGAGTGTGGCCCCTGCACAAATGTACGTTTTCAAGTTTGGCGTGTGAAATTATGGTCTTTACCATGCGTCCAACCCTTGTATCGGACATTTTCTGACACTGACCGAAACTTTTTAACAGGCTCGCAATTCAAGCTGGCGGCCGGTATGCTGCATCAAAGATCTTAAAAAGATAGAAATTACCACAAATCTCTCTCTCTATATAGTTACATCCGTAATTTTTGATAAAAAGGAAAAATTAAGTACGTGATATTATGGCTTCAAGTTGCCCATTATAGAGGTCATATCTGATGTCCCTTTGCTTTGAACATTTAAAATTCAAGATGGCAGCGACAATGAATACCTTCACAATCTCAAAAACACCTGCAATATGTTAATATTAGCAATTCCCGAAATTGTACGGATAAAAATGTAAAAAGTACTTTACCCTTAGAAAGTCTATTTGACATCTTATTTGGTTCAGTGTTTAAAGATGGGGTCAAGACATTACAATATATGGCAAGTTATAGGTTTTATAAGATCCTGAAAGATCCTCATATTGCCACGCATTAATGGATTTTTTTTGCAAGTTTAACAAAAGAGAAAATCAGAGTCATGACTTTCTAACAGTTTTCAGCCAGAGTATTAAAAGACCAAAATCGTATGTCATTCCATTGGTATTTAATTTCATCACAACAATTTTTATAATTCAAAGATCTTGTAAGGTGGTCTTTGGCTGCCATCTTGGATCATTTTAAGTATGTTTAACTAAATAAAAAAATATGAGTTTCTCATGGCCAAATACATAGACTCTGCCATATCTTTAATTAAGTTTACACTTGTTTAGCTTTTCCCTTGGATATTCTTCTTATCGTTTCCAAAAACCGTCTCAAATATGAATCCAGCCAGAGATAGGTACAACGTCTGACTGCTTCACTGAAATTCCGCAAGGTCGTTTACCTTGTTTGTTGCATTGTTGCTCCAGCAATGGGAAAAAATTCAGACCAGAAGATGTTCCATTGTCTGTGGGCTTTTCCACACCACGTATCTGTCCTTGATCTGCTTCCAAGGTAGCCCCACTTCTGCAGGAAACGCTAGATCAGTCAATCTGTTCTCAATCTGTTGAGGCCATTCACTCATGAGGAGCCAGCTCCAGGTGGGAGATGCTAACCTGGTTCAATACCAAGATGTTACTTGGTTGATGGCAAATCGTTGCTTTCCACAAGGCGACAGCCCTCTTAAGCTCCTTAGAGAATGTTTCAAGAGTTAGACTTTGCGTAGAACTCTCCTGCTGGATTTAAGGCGGTTGGCATAGGGCTCTTCACATTAGATACTTGGCAGCAACGCTCTTGCATGCCGCTACACTAGCACGGATTCTGGTGGAGAATTCCTCTAGGATTATAAGTTTTTTTCCATTGTTTTTGGACGGAGGCATCCTGACAAAGCCGGCAAAGGCATTTAACGCTGTATCAAGCTTCTTGGCATGCGTTGATCTTTCCCATACATGGCAAGCATACCCTGCACTGAGTAGCACAGGCAAGTGCCATCGATCTTAGCTATGTGGGCGACACCCCATCTTGTTGCCCAGTGAGTTTGTTCAAGAATTATTGCGTGAACCTATACTTCACTCTTGGTCTTCTCGATGTGGTCGTATAAGATAGAGTGAATCCAAGTTCTCTTGGAATGTTGCCTAGGTATATGGCAATGTATTTTTAAAGGTTCAGGAAGGTGGGCCAATTTGAAATGTGAGCATGTTGAGACAAAAATGACAGATATGATTTTCTATTAAGGGAAGACTATTTTGGTACTTTAGTTTTACACTTTTTTCTGTAACTTTATTATGATAAAACTAATATGAAACTCTGAACAATTCATAAGTTTTTTTGGTTGTTTGGCCATATCCGATTGGATTTAGAAAACAAAGCTCCATATTGGGTTTTCTAATAGCCAAGGCCATCTTATCTCATATTCTTTTCTTTAATGATATTTGGAAGCTATAACCCTTATTTACTATTTATAATTACTACAGATATATGACAATGTGTAGGTTTAAAGGTCTCATAAGGGGGTTACCACCTGGAATTGGAAGCATGTTGAAACAAAAACAAAATACTATAACTACGATTTTAATGGTCAAATGCATAGAGACCAATCCCATACTATAACAAAAAAAGGACAGAAGACACCAACTACTGCCATTCCTCAAAGACTCCTATGAGGTGTGTCTCTGGCTATCTTCTTACAGGGTATTTCGGGACAATGTCAATCATACTTTCCGAATACCTCTGTTTGTATATTCCTTGCAGGTCAGTCTTCTTGCGGTCTGAAGATTAACAAGTTGCTCTCACTGTTCCGCGGTACAAAGAGGTCGTGGGTGACAGGGCTGTTAGCAATGCAGACCCCTAGCCTATGGAACTCTTTCCTCCCCATCTCTGTGTCGCCACTCCTTCCATTGTTACTTTTAAGAAAGCAATGATATGTCACAATTCCACCATTCGCAAGAGTTGAGCATGTCCTTATATTGGCATATATTGTCGCATGTATTTTTTTATGTGCTACGTTTCTTATACTTCAATTAGCATTATGTGTTTTAACTCAGGATTGCTTAAATCTAGCATATTATCGTGTTTAGTCCAAACCAATTCCTCTTTTTACGGCTTTAAACCTTAAAATAAGAAACACTATATCAGATGATGTTTGTATTGTAATAAACACATTGAATCGATGATATAACCAATATACAACAGGTATGGCATTAAGAGATTTTAAAAAATCTTTGCGATGGCAATATGACCCCATCTTACATATTGGAAGCACTCTAACGAAGCAATATTACTCAGAGTGGACTTACTAATTGTCAAAGACCTATAGCTCAAATTATACTTAACAGATTTTTTATACTTTCTGGATGATGTAACAACCTATTACCTAAATAATTGGTAATTTAAAAGTTTAAAAGATTTTGTAAAGGTGCCATATTGCCACCATCTAATTTGAGCTTGTTTGGAAACGAAATAACCAGATAATAGTTCCTAAAGGCAAGTAAACAGACATATATCAGACTTCATTTGCACATTTCTCACATTTTTCAAGGTAAACTGTCTTAAATATACACTGCTATAGCGGGGGGGGACCATTTTTAAATTTAAATGGCTGCCATAACCAAGTGATCCAATGTTTCTAAAATTTCTATATTAAATTTCTAGACCAGTGGTAAACATGGATAATAAACACTGAATTAGCCTCTCCTAGTCTCCTAAAAACCGGGATCTGGCAAAAGTCGACTTTTTGGCGGCCATTTTGAATTTAATATGGCTGCCAAAACCAATTATATTGATGTTGTTATCATGAGGCTTGGTCCTTGACCTAAAACATTGGTATAGACAACACCAGAAATCATTCTTCATCTACAGTCTCAGATCCTAGAATACAAAAAATTGGCGGCCATTTTGAAATCCAAATGTCCGGCCCTAGGGGAATTTAAAAAATGCCAACATTGATTTTTCTTGCTTTGGTGACCACTAAGCTTCAGAAAAATACTAGTTTTCCTAATCTCCATAAAAACGGAGCCAACAAAATTACATACGGAACCGGACTAAGTACTTTTTCCGTGAGAGATCTTTTTCTCAAGTAAAATACAGAAATAAAATATTAGGTTTAAGTACAACAACCTAAGTAATTTTTATTAAAAGTAATAACACTTACTACATGAATTCAACCCAGACTCGTCATTTCTCTCAGGTCCTTTTTAAGGGTCAACAAAAACCCCTCATTTGTAGCAGGGGTTGACTTACCTCTGTTTCTCATGTTATTTACTACTGGGTGAATCCTTAGAACAAATACTTAAAATTACAAAATGATATACAACTGCATAACAGCATAATAGGGAAACTACCCAAAACCAAAATGTAACACAATTTTGAAAGTCAGGAAGTATAGAAGTTTTGCATCATGAGCCCTTAAAGACACTGGTGACGATGCCTCCTCTATAATATAACAGCAGCTTATTCCAGAAGTCCTATCCAATTGGGGTGAATGAAATGCCACTCCGAATCGAACCGATCAAAAGTTGTGACGAACGCTGCCTGACGAACCCGCATGCGAAACAACAAACGCACACGCTTTATTTTTGCAGCGCTGGAGCCTTTTTCACATCATTATTATTGGCCAATAATAGATAGTTTAGCAAGGCATGCGGGACAACACCATCTTGGTACGGATGTTTGCAAGCTCAAAAGTGATACCTACGAATAGCGCCATAAATTACGATAGTGTTAATTACAAACGCTTCAGATCTCTGATGGACATAACTTCATGGTGAAATCAAGGTTCTTTACACACACAGATGCAGATCCACCTATGGATGCAAATGTTTCAAAAACACAGAGTAATGCAAAACAATATCTCTGTTTTTCTGATTCATCTGCGCAGTTCTTTGACAATCCCATGGTGACCAGCTTGAAATTTTTTGAGATGCATGCTTCACAATCCCTATGAACCTTTGGTTAACAAACTCTATAAAAGCTGAGTATCATCAGCATCGAGTGAAAGTTACATCATGATTCCTAAAATGTCACGACTGGATGAGTATACTCATGAAATCTACGGGCTACAGTGGAGCCTGAGTAGTTTTTAAATCGCTGTTTGGACTTACATGTCAACCATCACTCCTACCCTTCGGTCCAGTGAGATATGAGATAAACCAGGCAAAAGTAATGTCTGTGATATACCAAAACTGGTTTCAACAACAAGCCTTTTAATCAAAATATCAGGATCACTGGCATCGAGACATCACTCATCAAGCAATCAGCCGACAACCTTATTAGCATCCAGGCTTGAAGGATGCAATTTCTAACCTGAAGACGGGCTGTCTCCGTGGAATGGTGAGCTTTTGTATGCAGCTTGCACTGGCTTACCAAGATCATGAAATCGCCAACATGCTGTATTACTTGACGAGATGCGGCCTTCTCAATCAATTTGGCAATGAATTTGATATGACAACTTCCACCTGGATATAGTGTTATAGTCACCATGATCCAAAGAATCATTTGAGTACAGGGATAATGATAGCAGGCTTCAAAGTGGAGGAAATATGCTGTCAAGAGAACCGTTTACTATCCTGGTAATAGACATTAATGAGCAGGAAAGGGAAGGTTGTCCATGGTGCAGGACTTGTTAGCATTTGGTCAATTAATTCAGCAACTTCAGAGTCAGAGAGTGCTTTATAACCTGGCATATAGCATTGCAAATCTGGAGAGATTTAGCATTGACAGTCATATGTACTCTCTTTTCAAACTTATCACACAAAGAAAGAAAGTAATGAGATCAATGGCAAGATCAGCGTCAGAGTTAGCACTTGGCAAAAGGCCCTTTGAAAATGACTTTTTAGTGTATGAACCAGTCCTAGTATTACAAACAACAAACATATATGGCAGCAAAAAAGCCACGTTGCTTAACAAGGAGTTTACTGAGTGTCTTCTGAGCAATTAAGCGAATATCGTCTCATCAGCAACGTGATTTTCGACATCTACGCCGCGCAGGACGTATCCGAACCAGCCTCTCCTTATGGATACGATATATCAATACAAGGAAGGCGAGTCCTGATCCACTGACCTACACATGGATAGCGGGCTGCCGCACACTTGAATTGTCGCCGAGTGTCACAAGTTGCTTTTTACCTATACAAATATGGCGGAAACAATGCAACACCTGCTGGTGCACATATTCCACACAGGTGTTCTATTGTTTTGATATTCAGGTGATGCATGTTTCCCGCCATATGGTATAGGTAACATTACCCAGCAGAGCACATGGCAGTGTAATGATCCGAATACCACATAGGATGGACCAGACAGGTATGATGCAATATTATATCAAGTCGATATCACTAAATCAAGGTGTGACCATTTATGTGTGGGTCTACGTATGTGTTGGAAAATGCCAATAGATATAGAAAAAGTGGATAGAAAACGTTTAGAATTCATTTATAGAGATATCACATGAACATTAAAATCACCGAGAAGGGACCAGTTGGCCGGAGTCTACAAATGTCACCATAGAAAAATTGCTCGAACTCAGTCAAAAACTTGGAAATAAGAAGACCATTGGTATAGCAGGACGGTGTGGTAGACACCGCCAACAAATTCGAACAGACAGACTTAGTTTTGTCAGAGACACGAATATTCAAAGTAGATGTTTCGAAACCAGCAGGGAAGACAGTTAATTAAATGAAGGTTTTTTTTTAATAAAACACCCCAATACCACTATGGCATCATTTGGTCGACTGTAAGAAGTGCAGAAGGCACATAGGGATAATCTGGTAGTATGTCTGTGTATCGTGTATCTGTGGTGTTGTGGTCAAAATGTGAACCCTTTTAATATATTGCATTGCAGTGTGAGTTCCATAAGGCTACGATGATGTTGTAACTTGGTGGAAAGGAGGGGGCGGGTTGGGGTGAATTGTTGGGGAACCTCATGTGACCTCGTACACATGCGACGGCAGACGCACTCGCGGTCCGGGGATCGCGATGTATGTTCCACGGGGGATTGTTGATGAAATCATAGCCTGCATTCACTGTTGTAAAAATGCTCATTCGGCAAGCCAAGTTTCCATGTATAAACATGATATCAACAGCATGCTTTCAATGAATGGTCCGCAATTTCCTGTGCCTGTTTATTGGATAGGAACGCTTCGTTCCAAGTGGAACATTGCGATCAGTAAAAGGCTTGGCTTTAGGAACCGGAATCAAATTACTAAGATTGTTACAGTTTGATCTTGTATGACAAATATTGTCAGCGCCATGTGCCGTGCTATCTCGACAATATTGTAGACAGATAGTTCAATCTAAAGACCTATTAAATTTTCCAACTTAATTTCCAACATTAAATTATTTAAAAATAATTTAATGTTGGAAATTAGTTGGAAAATTTATAGTACGCGTAAGGACTACATTAGCAATCCCCGGGATTTTGGGGCATTTTACGTTTTAAGTGTCTTCCCCCCCCCCCCCCCCATTCCCTTCCTTATGCTCCAACGTAATTCATATACAAGAGTTACAACCGCTTACAAATATAACAAAAGGGGAAAAAAAAATACAAAAAGTGAAAACAAGACCAAAATGCACAATAGGTCGAGATCAGCGTACCGTATTCAGCCGGTCTTCAAAAAGACCTACCAATTGGTATGTAGCTGACCACTAGTCACCTGAATTTACAATTATAAAATGAAAAGTGATGGGAAAGTCTTCTTTGGCAAAAGTTCTAGTCTGCACCTTAAATTATTTCCTTGCGTATTTTTTTGGGCGTAGGCCCACCCGAGCTTGCTGCAAGAGTCTGCTCAAATGTATGATGGGTTCTAGGCAACATTAACCTGCTGATTCCAACCAATTGCGATGATGACACTTTTCATCCTTGAGCATTTTGAGATAGGGAAGGAGGATAAATTAACAGGGGTAAACTTCGAAAATGTTTCATACGTGGTTAAAAGGTGTATAGGAATTCTTTAGGATTAAAATAAGGCCAACAAAATTGTTTTATTGGAGTAACCCGCTCGACCCTGATTTTGAAAATCAAGCCCTGTACAAAAGTATACCTACCCTAATTATATTTATTGATTTTCAAAAATCTTATTTTTCAAGTTATTTTACCCTGATTTTACCGATTTGCTCAATATTTTTTTGTGTTTTTTTGTGTTCTGGTGTAACTTTGGCAACTTCTCTTTAAGATTTTCAATAATAAGAGTCAAAAGTATCAATATTAATAACATTACATAGACTATTTGTGTGTGATGATTTGATGTGGTAATGCCTTATTAAAAAAAAAATCCGCCCGGCCTACCCTATTTGGCACTGGCCCGTTACTCCAATACAACATTTTTTGGCCTAAGGTTTAGTTTGCTATATCAACAGCCTTTCGTGTTTGCACAACGGCCAAAAAACTGTTCAAGGTCTTAATGATCTGAGTTGTTTCAAATTGGTTTTCAATTGTTGTATGAGAATGTAACACAGGAAAATGCCACATTAACTTTTATATGTTAATCAGCTCAAAGACAAGAGGCTAAAGTGCTGATCCCCATAGACCATGCGGACCCTTCTCATATTTCCTCCCCTTAGTTATAGCCCAAATGTCATACATAACATGTATTTGGTATTGCTATCCAACAGTAATAGAATGTGAGCCTATTTTGAGAAGACTTTCACTGTAAAAAATACAAACCCGTTTTTATACGGTGAGTACCGGAATCCCAGCTGCCAGTATTCTACCGTTAAAATATGGTTCATCGTAGAAAGTGAATTTACTGTATTTCAGAGATTTTTGAGCATTTTAATGACTTTAACACAAAAAATATGTGTTTTCTTCATACAAATTATCGATAAAACATCAACTTCTCTCAATACATACGGCAAATTCATCTTTAGGGTTGTTGTTATTTAACGGTAGAATACTGATAGCAGGATTCCGGTATTTTACCGTTAAACAACAGACATTTTTAACAGGGCGGGTATCTAAAAATGTTTACCCCTGGATGACCTTGAACCGTTTGAGCCTACCCTGTTTAAAGTAATTGTCTTAGATATAACAAACTACACTTTCACCCGATATGAAACATTAACACTTCAGTGTATAAGGTCTTAAGGGGGACTCATGTGGACCCCCCCCCCCCGGGAAAACCACTTTGCCATTGGAATTTTTACCAAAACTCTGGTCATTGATGGAGTACACATCAGCACGACCACATAACTCAAAAAATGAAAATCATGTTTTTCACATACACAATGGCCGGTCCAAAACTCGCCAAAATGTAAAAAAAGCACTTTCCCGAAACACTTTTTCCATAATATTTGGCTCATAATAGGAGAACATAAATACAATTACATTGCTAAATAAAAATTTTAAAACGGTCCTCAAAAATGCATTATGGCTAAATAAAGCAAAAAACGTCCATTGCCCGTTTGAATTTAAACTGATATTTAGGCAATTACATACAATTTTGGGCAAAAAAATAGCGTTAAAACATGGCGTGCGAAAAACAAAATGTTGTGAGCCCCTTATACACTTAAGTGTTAACAAATTTTACCCCTGGTAATTTACTCCTTGGATTGCAATCTCTTAGAAATCATCAAATACATTTCACGCAGATTCTTTTGCAGATTATAATGCAAGGTCCTATGGCTACCGGCGCGTCGGACTAAAAAGAGTGAATTCCCCCACACGTTAGTTCGGGTGCAACCTTTTTTGTGGCATAGAAAAAACTGAGCTTTATGATTGGCAGACCGCCCTTGCAAAGCGCCCTCATCAGACCGAAATCAATGTGGTTAAAAAGCAAAGCTAAGGTTCACTTCTACGGCGGTCCGGTATTTCCCACGGTAAGTCTGTTGTCACAGATCTGCGAAAGAATATTATCTAAATTGGTACTGCGCAGAGATAAACGTTATCAGTGCGTCATATCGAATGGGTGTGTGTAATTGAAGCTAAATCTCAAATAGCTCCAGAAAATGAAAAAAAAAAATGTTTTTGCATCAGAGGGTTCGTTACTATGTTTTGGTTTTGAATATGTATCGTAATTGGGTCTGAACCTATAGAACCTAATGAGAAAATGAAAGTTTTTGTCGGGTACTCGCAGACACGGAAAAGTGAACACGCAATCCATTTTCCCACAAAGCCTTCGATATTGCCAGTCTTGGAAATTTCAAAAACAGGTTTCAATTACGCCAAAATTTGTAGGAACTTACCGACGCCGTAGTGACTTCTTGTGGAATACCCGCGGGTTATGGTGCAGTGAGTTCATCAACCGAGGTAAGTACACTCATATTTTGATTTACTGTTTAGTGATTGTTTATTGCAAAGAGTAGAATTGATTTCGATTAATATCTAAGTGAATCATCTGGTATCGGTATCGGTAGAGGTAGCATAATTACAATTTGCGAGGGAGATCAAAATAATGGCGTTTCCCCCTTCATTGATTGACACTCAGTGGTCTACCCATGGCCAGCACTGACGGGCTGCGTGGGTATGTTGGCAAAATATATATAAAGAAAAGATTTTCCGCTTCGCTAAATAAAAGGCCTTCTAGGTTTGTCCCCAAATGGGCATTTTGACCTTTAATTCTTAGTTATGCCATTGCAACTAAACATTGTTCACCTAAGTCCAACAGAGTTCTTGCATTTATTACCGGTGCTTTATATCCTTTACTCGCATATGCATACCACTGCGTGTGGTGTACGTGCTCGTAATGTTAAAGGTGCATTCTAGTACATTCTGTTTTATTTCCTTTTATTCAAAAGCTATCCTTGAGAAAGAGGTTAATCACAAAAAATTGAGTTGATTCCGATCTTGCGGGTTTGTGTTATGAGCCAGGGTATCATAGGCCAGTGTGGTGTAATTTCTGTCTGTTTACGGAGAGTTAGTACAAAAATTGCAATCTTACAGTACGACGAAGTGCACACTTAAAATTTAGTAAACATTGATTACTGAAGCTAACGGTTTTTTAAGCACAGTCAGTGGGACGAGGTTGTGGAACACGACGTGCTCGGTAAAAATGAAATACCATATAGGCAATTTTTCCTGGTCAGATAATCCAGGCCCGTACGCAGGATTATTTTGGGAGACGTCAAAAAGGGACTTTAGCAGGGCGTACTAGAGGGTCACCAACGGACCGCCCCTTCGCCCATCTGCGAGTAAAAGGTCCCATCTGCATCATTATCAGCAGCATCATAATCAGAATCATCATCAGCAGCAGCATCATCACCATCAGCAGCAGCATCACCAGCAGCAGCAGCGTTTATCATCAGCATCATCAATCATCATCAGCAGCACAGCCGCAGCAGATCATCATTCATCAGCAGCAGCATAATCATCATCATCAGCATCAGCACAAGATTAGTCCATGTCGCCCCACTGCTGGCAAAGGGCCTTCCCAAAACTATGGCCACGTGTGCGTTGATGTGTGTGTCCTGTCAGGCTGTCATGCTCTGACAATCTCATTCTTCCATGTGGGTACCTCGTTCCTTGTACCATCATGTGGTTGCCATTCTGCTGTTAATCTGGCTCTGCTTTCATAGTCATTCTGCTTAAATGTCCACCCATCTCCATTTGATGAGTTTTGCCATACTACTACATGGAGTTGTTTAGTAGTTTAGAATAGATAGGTTGTTTTATGGTCTCTTCTTGTGAATCCCAGGATCATACTTTCCTACTTCTTTGGGTTGTTTGGATCTCCATTCCCTTCCTTTTTCAGCACCAGGTTGTCACTTCTAAGTGATGGCTGGCACAACACACGGATTGAAGTGTTTTCTTGTCAGCAAATTGGTATTTTCTTTTCCATTAGAATATATTTATGTCTGCTGACGCTGCCCACCGTGCTTTTATTTTCCTCTTGATTTTCTATTTAGTTTCCATTTGCCCCGCATTCCTGTCCTAAATAGATATAATTTATATACTTGTTCCATGTTTCAGTTCCGATTTTGAATTCTTTGATGACAGCATGCCACTATTAAACATTGCCTTTGTTTTTATTATCTCCATCTTCAATCCTACGTTTTCCATCAAGATGGTATATCGTATAGATAACAGCCACTACATTGCAGTTACCCGAGCATATGAAATTCAATGCAAGCAACAAACTGAAACCTAACAGGCAGACTCCTTTGCACAGAGTTGGGTGGTTGTCTCATGTAGCAGTGCAAAGTCTCTGGTTCCAATTATTTTAAGAATTAAGACATGGTATAATGCCTACTAGGAAATTCATTTACATTTCCTAATCAGCTAGAAACAAAACTTTTTTGATTGGGATGATAGCACACCCATCACAGTAGATAACTTCTCGTTCATTTGAGATTTAATAGATGATATGACCCATGGTTTTGAGAGTACGCATTATGTGTACAATGCACCGATAACACACACTATGATGAGTTACAATATGGTCATTCATCCACAGGACAACAGTTCAGTGTGTTTGTACGTGTACATGCATTGACCTGAACTGATCTGTGTTCTAGGTATCATATATTTTACACACACTCAGGGGTGTGTTTTCCTAAATACACTTGTGAATGAAAAGCTATCATGCTATTGAACTGTTCCACAGGAGGTGATACTTCATTGCCTCATAGTGTCAAGTATTGTTTTGAAACTTGTTTCCTGTAAGTTAATTTTGTAATCTCGGTGCAATGGACTGTGTTAAATATTTAGAATCTATTGATAACAGGCACTCATGGATGAAATGGATATGACTGTAAGGCCCTTGCATTTTCAATCCAGTGGTATTTCAAAATTAAAGGTTGCTGCATGATAGGTTGATGCCTGATATATACTGTGGTTATATCATCTCTCTAATTATACAAGAGGGTTTCCCTATGATCTCTGAGTATTTACACTGACACATAAGTAGAACATCCTCCTAAGGCGATGGTTGTCTTTTTAAAAGACTATTCTTGTTTTGTCTCTCCTATCATTTCTTCTAGTTGCTCTTGCAGTCTGCAGAATCATACCGACACCATCATCAATCGTAGGTGGTTTCATCACGTTTTATCATTGATATTAATTGAAAAAAACCTCCATAAAATTTTTGGGGTTTTGGATTTTTTTCATAAAAAACTCAGCAAAAAGACCTATGCATCTTTTGCACTCTCGCACACTCTCATTTAGAATCTATGCGACATTATTATCTACTAAAATTGCATTCTATATTCTCTATCGTATTTTCGAAAGGTATTAATGTATTTTCTTTCTTTCTATGTTTCAAACAACGGCTTGGCTTTGTGAAACATTTTGTGGTGCAAACGGAACAAAATAAAATAATTCGCCTGCCCTTTCTGCCTGGGTGTAAACACACTACATCATACATGGGAATGTCTCACATTATAACAGGGCCCCTTTGGGGTTTAAGGCACTATCATTGTTCCCTTGAAAAGTTAAAATTTTTGAATTTTCCAGGAATAACTTACAATGAAAAATAAGTCTATAGAATTGTTCCGTAAGTTATCTTTTCCGACGAAAAAGACCCCGAAAAGGAAGAAACACATGTTCAAAGTATTTGACTCTCCTTTTCCGTACGGACCGTAAATGACTAAAATATCCGATTTTGTTCCCTTATTAGTTATCTTATAATTTGCAGGGTATGTTATGATTTTTTCGATTTTTTCTGATTTAGCAAATGTTTCACTGATAGTGCCTTTAAGTTTACTCAATGTAATTTTATTTGTCACGTAGCCCTTTCGCAGCACTTTTCTTTCCGTGAGGACAAAGGTAAAGTGTGTTATTCAAACATGCCAAAGAGAAGGGCTACACAAATTACACGCAGGTAGGTGTTAGGGAATGGGCAAATGTCCATCAAGGTGCATTTCGTGATTTTATCACCCCAGTATTGTTGGTTTATAGATTCATTAGAATTCTTACAGAAAAAGTTTATTCCAATTTCCACTTGGTTTCTGATCCATGGCCATTTAATAGGTTATGGTGTAAACCGACAGGAATTACTAAATAAGAATCGAATAGATCGATCGAATCTGAACGTATATTAGGATTATACTTAGGCTAGTTTTCAGTATGCGTAATAAAATTCCGACTTTTTTTTTAGGTATAGTCGGAGACCCGCTATTGCTTACGAAATGCACTTTCCTCACTGTACAAAGAAACCGCAATAAAAAAAAAAACAAAAAAAGACCCGTGAAACTTAAAACTTGAAAGTCAGCAGATTTTGATATAAAGTACCAATATCTCAAAGATCTAACAGGTCTCAAAAAGAAAGAAAGTCGTAATAATTGTGAACAAGGTGTCAAATATCCGCTTACGTACCTAACTCCGTACTAGGAAATATTCCACGTTGATGGAACCCTGATGATTGATATTTGGAGTAGGGCGCCCCTACACTTACTTAGTCAATTTTTTGGGTACTTAGTCGTTTTTTTGAACTAGCAATCAGCGAGACCGCTCCTCTTAATTCCACCGGCCACTTCCAGTTGAAGACCAAGGAAACGGTACGCTCTGGACTTTAGTTCATTTTTGAAAAGCGACCGAGACATTTCCCACAAGGTTCGCTTAGTAGATTTAGGGGATTTTCAGCTGACCAAATGAAGTGGTCCGCTAAATCTCGCTGCCGTGGCCCGGTACGTGGAATTTTCACCCAAAGATCTAGGCGACTTTCCGCTAACAGGAAGCAGTCCGCTCTGAATTAAGTCTAGGGCGACGTCCGCTGAACCATGAAGCGGTCCGCTCGGGACTTAGTTCATTTTTGAAAATTCACCGCGTGGCCCGGCTACGTGACTTTTCATCAAGATCTAGGGCGATTTTCCTCTGACCAAGGAAGCGGGCGGCTCTGGACTTAGTTTCATTTTTTGAAAATTCAACACGCCTGCCCGGAAAAGAAAAAGACGCAAAAAATATACCTCCCCACCCTCAGGCATTTCCCCTCCCCAGGGAAGCGGGGAGTACAAAAAAGTATGACCAAAATAAAAAAACATAACTTACCTTGACTGAGACCCGAACCTTAATCCTAGCGTTCTTGGGTCCGTCGCGTATCCACTAACTATCTTACTACTTACCTGAAAAATGATTGCAATTTTTTATAATGTTATACCTTGGAACCAACGGGCCACGGCCACGAACTTTCTACCTATCCGGGCAAAGGCATGAAGTGTTGTTCCGGTAACTTGTTCTAGTTTTTTATCCCCCTGACCTTACGCCGGTCGCAACCCTCTGAACCTAACCCTTCAATTTGCGTAACTAAGGGGCGTCCGCACGCCTGTTAGGCGCGTGCAGTTTTACCGTAATGTTTGGGCCTACTGCATGAACCAGCCCCAACCTGACCTTTAACGGTCGCAACCCCTGGCCTTAACCCGGGCAACTGAGCTTTCAATTGGCGGTAACTAAGGTGCGGGGCCGTACGCCTGGTTTAACGTAATGTTGGGCCTAACTGCATGAATCGGTCTCAACCCCTGACCTTTACCCTGTGGCAACCCGACCTTGACCCGGCTAACTGCCCTTCACCTACCGTACAAGGGGCGCCCGCAACGCCCTGTTAAGGCGCGGTGCTGTTTTAACCGTAGATTTTGGCCTACTGCATGAATCGGTTCCAACCCGACCTTTAACCGGGGGCAACGCCCTGATCTGACCCGGCTAACTGACCCTTTACTTGACGTTAACTAAGGGGGGCCGCACGCAATGTTTTAAGGCGCGTGCAGTTTTACCGTAATGTTCGGCCTACAGGTTCTATTTAATTAACCCTTGTTGCTAATTTAGAGGGATTTGTTTTGTTTTTTTAATTTGTTTCTGACAATGTATTGTATTGGAATTTTGTGGGCCAGGGAAATGTGTTCTGTCTTTTGAATTAAGGTTCACATCTGCGTATCACAGACTTTTCTGATAAGAATCAGATTTATTTTGGTGTTGCTGGTAGTATTTCGGCTTCACTTCTGTTGGTAAGCAGTGCTGCAGGCTGCAAGTCCTTGTATGGTAAGTAGTTTGTATTTGGCATGTTGGTTAACCACGCACCACGGTCGGGGAACCTATATTATCCTGAATAGGATAGGGCCCGGCCCATTCAGTTCCTTGCCGGTACAGGATCCAAATACCGTCGGATGAAGGCCTCCATGTGTGATTTTATTGGGCAGGTTCCAACAGTACATATAGGCGGCCTTGTGTGGTAGCAGCTTGAAGCGATTGCGGTGGACTGGAGAGGTAGCATTAGCTAGCTGAGAGATTGACGTTACAAGTCTTTGATGTTAGATGACTTGTAAGACAGCCGGCCGGCCGAAAGGTTAAGGCAGACAGCTGAAAGTAAAAGTGCCCGGTCAAGCCAAATAAAACAGATGGTGCTCTCTTATCTCGGCACAACATCTTGTGTAACATTTAAGCGATCTTAAATGTTAAAGTCATTAGTTCAGTGGTGCACTAATTGCTCGGCACACACTGTAGCTTCGGCCTAGGGTCATGTAAACTACACGGTGCACTGGGTTGTTCGGCACACAAAAAAAAACACTGCGGGCACGTTCAATGTCCTTTGTTGCGAGTAAGTCAGCGGACAAAGTTCGCAAGGCATGGTGCCCTAGCATTCGGCACAACCTTTCCTTAAGCGTCCGTCATTCGTCAAAATGCTTGCGCAACATGCAGGCTGTTTTGGACCGCGAGCTGGTCGCTCAATTCACTGCTGCAAAAGCTGCGAAAAGAGGAAGCGATTGGTATAACCTAAAAACCCTCCACCCGACAGAGATCCACCCGCACGTTCTGCACCCGAACTTAGTCCGCATCGCCTTTCCTGAAGCAGCGTTCTTCTTTCCGAGTGTCTTGGCATCTCCGACGGGTGGCCGGATTGCCTCTTCCTCATATCAACCACTCATGGCCCGCCTATTGTTTGAGGCATGTGCCTTACTACAGGCCGATCAGGTGGGGGAACTGGCCCGTCCGGCCGAAACCGCAGTGAGCTCCGCGGCCAGTTTGAGGATAAACCCGAATGGCGATCATTCTATCAGCAGCCGTGTTTGCCGCCGCATTGTGGACCCGATTGTAACATCCGGCATGAACCCCGGCTTTGATATCGGACCAAATAAAGCACCTGCCTTCCACCATGCGACTCTTCTCCAGCAGGAGTTGTATGCACTTAACTGATCAGCTTTGTCAACGCCGCACCTGTACTTGTTGTAATTCAACAACTACGGGCGGAGCGGCGATAATGTGCGCTTTCTTTCTTAGAGCCTTTGGTGAGTACGAAAGCCCGGCTGATCTTCTCGGGATCATTGGCATCGCGGTACACGTTATGCGCCGTTGAAATTAGTGGGACCACCTCGATGTCTTTCCACAGCGTAAACGTTGTGCGCCCATTTAGCCGAACATCAAGGGTACCAACACCGTGGCCTGTTCCGGTTTCTTGATGACATCGGCCCCGGGGTTTTTGCGGCTCTCTTTTGAGAAGTCAGTCGCAGTCCCCGATTCTCTTTCACGGCCCCCGTCACCCCATTACGCTCCCATGAACCTGTACTGCTGGGACACACCGCCACCAATTCCCGTTTCCCGCATCGCTTAAGTGGCCGGCTATTTAATTAGGACATGCGCTACGTTCATGGGACTCCTGGCAGTCAGACGCTGTGTTAAAGGCTCTGCGATTAGCTGACCAAGGAATGAAAAAACGGCGGTACCTTGGATATCGCGTAAAACGACCGAGTCCGGTGGTCGATCTGATGTAGAAATGGGTTCCTGACAAAAAAGACCATTACCTCACTAGTTTTTTGAAAGCCATGGCATTTGCAACTGACTGACACACAATCCGAGAATTGAGCCAGCTAATAAGGTAATATTTTTCACTATTTTTCACTTTTTCGTCTTTTCAATCTAACCTATATTTAAACTAGTCAGCTAACTAACAATTTTAGTTAGAATAATTTTGGTTGTTAAATCGGTACGATAGGCCAAGTATTTTGCGCAATATCCAGAGTACAAAAAATCCAAATCAACGCTATTTGACCGGGTCCGAATATGTTACCAAGTTGTTGTGACGTTCGCCACTTGGGTGACGTTCTATAGAAGTCCCCTTGAATGCAAATGGAGGTATTACAATTGATTCCGCCATGCGCTGTATGGCGTTGTTCAGTAGCGCTTTGACGGAATGAATAGCAATACCGCATTTGCATCCAATTCGCTTCTATATGAACCGTCTACCGCCACTGGGCAGGATACCGTCGAAACTTGTGAACTCCCTAGCGCAGTGAAGATTTGGCCCAGGTCGCGTGGCCTCAATTTACTTTCTACCGTAATTTAACAATGGCTGCGCTGTGTGGTCAGGACACCACGTAAATTGTGGTGCGTTAGATTAGGTTCGCGCTCCAACAGTTCCGGCTAATAGATATGATCCGTACAACTTGTCGCAGTAATTTGATGGACCTTGTTGTTGTGACTCGATGTCGCCGACGCGATATCCACGACTTCCCGGTTTGTGTTTGAAGGTGCATAGGCGGTAAAGTTGCACATGTATTCAGTGTCCCCATTCGCAAATGCGTACATCTGAACAAGGCCCTGTCTGGTAGCTTGGTCGCATTCGATGGTTCGTCAGCCAACCGTAATGCCCCGTGTACGGCACCAGGCCTTCATCGAGAGATACTTGCGGATTGCAGTTATACTCTTCTCCTGGCATTCCGCTGAACAGTGTCCAGGCGGACTGCACTCTATTCAGCGATGCTTTCGGGATGAATGAACTTATGTTTTTTCTTCCTGGGTTTCTGCAATCCCTCTCTTTGGGTCGTAGTCTGGTCGCCAAGAGATCTACCAGACAGGACTTCAAACCGTTTTACCCATCGCATCGCAAATCATCGGGTTTCGAAAACCCGGTAGGGGTCGACCCATAATCCTTGGCGTTCGCCAGCGAATTAAGACACATCACCAGCGGATACCAAACCACGCGCGGATTTCGGCGCCGATGTCATCTTTCCACCCTCTTCTCTCTCAACGGATGTTTGTCAGTCGCGCTTTCGTGGAAGAGATTAAGAGAGAAAAAACTCCGCAAAATAGTACAGGGGACGGCGTCTGTTGGTCAGCGTCAAAGGTCGGTCCATTCGGCAGTGTACCGCGGAACACGTGTCGTCGCACCGGGGTCAATGTGGCGTCCATCCGAGATTGTCCGTAGAGGGGTCCCTGCAGGTCAATCGGTCCTCGCTTGGGTCATTTTCTGCCCGGTCTATGTACTCGGCACCCTTCTGTCGCGGTGGGCTGGCTGGCGCGGGATCATCAGATAAAAATCATTCTGATCCTACAGGCTCATCAATTTCAGTGGCTAAAGTCGGTTCCCGCGTTGGGTCCGCGTCAAGCGCAGCTTCATCAACGGGTTGCACCAGTCATCGGGCGCGCGATCCTGGGGATGTGACACGCGGCGTTGCTCCGATCGCTGGCAGGATAAACCTAGACCTGCGATTGACCTGTCATTGCTGCCGCTACTCTCCCCGATATCCACCCGCGGCTCTTAGGCCTTATTTTTAGCCTTTCTCAATTCGCCCTTCTTCCAAAACTCCCAACTTCCGCACTTTCCGAAAACTGTTTGAAGGGATATCAGATGTCCATTGCTAGACTGAGACAGATCGCTGGCGATCGCTCCTTTTATACCCTAGCAGTTTCCCGCCACGATCATCACGTGCCGCGTATCACGGGACGGTATCACGTGAAGTTATAACGTGAGAATAATGGAGCGAAAAAGAAAAAGAACAAAAAATGACTTACCTTGAGTGGAACTCGAACCTGAATCCTAGCGGTCTTGGCGGTCGCCTTATCCAACTGTACTATATGATACTTTACCTGAAAAAATGAGTGCATTTTATAATTTTATACTTGAATCCAAGCCGGGCCACCGGCGGCGAAACTTACTACCTAGCCGGCAAAGGCATGTAACTTTCTTGTTTCTAGCCCCTGACCCTTACGCGGTCGCAACCCTGACCTTAACGGCAACTGACCCTTCAATTGGCGATAACTAAGGGGCGGCCGCACGCCTGTTAAGGCGCGTGCAGTTTTACCGTGTTGGGCTAATGCATGAACCCGTCCCAACACCTGACCTTTAAGAGGTCGCAACCCGACTTCTTCCCTTTTTTAACCCGGGCAACTGACCCTTCCATTGGCGGTAACTAAGGTGGCGACCGCACGCTGTTAAGGCGCGTGCAGTTTTACCGTAATGTTGGGCCTATATTGCAAAATATTATAACTTCCAATAACGGTCATTTAAAAAAAATATTGTTGTTTTTAATTTGTTCTGACAAGTAATTGTATTGGAATTTGGGCCAAGGGAAATGTGTTCTTTCTTTTGAATAAGGTCAACATTGTTTACCTCACAGACGTTTCTGCATCAGATTTATTTGGTGTTGCTGGTAGTATTTCGGCTTCACTTCTGTGGTAGCAGTAGCTGCAGGCGGCAAGTTGTATGGTAGCAGTAGTTTGTATTTGGAACGGTTGTTTAAACAACCGTTCCAAATACAAACTACTGCTACCATACAACTTGCCGCCTGCAGCTACTGCTACCACAGAAGTGAAGCCGAAATACTACCAGCAACACCAAATAAATCTGATGCAGAAACGTCTGTGAGGTAAACAATGTTGACCTTATTCAAAAGAAAGAACACATTTCCCTTGGCCCAAATTCCAATACAATTACTTGTCAGAACAAATTAAAAACAACAATATTTTTTTTAAATGACCGTTATTGGAAGTTATAATATTTTGCAATATAGGCCCAACATTACGGTAAAACTGCACGCGCCTTAACAGCGTGCGGTCGCCACCTTAGTTACCGCCAATGGAAGGGTCAGTTGCCCGGGTTAAAAAAGGGAAGAAGTCGGGTTGCGACCTCTTAAAGGTCAGGTGTTGGGACGGGTTCATGCATTAGCCCAACACGGTAAAACTGCACGCGCCTTAACAGGCGTGCGGCCGCCCCTTAGTTATCGCCAATTGAAGGGTCAGTTGCCGTTAAGGTCAGGGGTTGCGACCGCGTAAGGGTCAGGGGCTAGAAACAAGAAAGTTACATGCCTTTGCCGGCTAGGTAGTAAGTTTCGCCGCCGGTGGCCCGGCTTGGATTCAAGTATAAAATTATAAAATGCACTCATTTTTTCAGGTAAAGTATCATATAGTACAGTTGGATAAGGCGACCGCCAAGACCGCTAGGATTCAGGTTCGAGTTCCACTCAAGGTAAGTCATTTTTTGTTCTTTTTCTTTTTCGCTCCATTATTCTCACGTTATAACTTCACGTGATACCGTCCCGTGATACGCGGCACGTGATGATCGTGGCGGGAAACTGCTAGGGTATAAAAGGAGCGATCGCCAGCGATCTGTCTCAGTCTAGCAATGGACATCTGATATCCCTTCAAACAGTTTTCGGAAAGTGCGGAAGTTGGGAGTTTTGGAAGAAGGGCGAATTGAGAAAGGCTAAAAATAAGGCCTAAGAGCCGCGGGTGGATATCGGGGAGAGTAGCGGCAGCAATGACAGGTCAATCGCAGGTCTAGGTTTATCCTGCCAGCGATCGGAGCAACGCCGCGTGTCACATCCCCAGGATCGCGCGCCCGATGACTGGTGCAACCCGTTGATGAAGCTGCGCTTGACGCGGACCCAACGCGGGAACCGACTTTAGCCACTGAAATTGATGAGCCTGTAGGATCAGAATGATTTTTATCTGATGATCCCGCGCCAGCCAGCCCACCGCGACAGAAGGGTGCCGAGTACATAGACCGGGCAGAAAATGACCCAAGCGAGGACCGATTGACCTGCAGGGACCCCTCTACGGACAATCTCGGATGGACGCCACATTGACCCCGGTGCGACGACACGTGTTCCGCGGTACACTGCCGAATGGACCGACCTTTGACGCTGACCAACAGACGCCGTCCCCTGTACTATTTTGCGGAGTTTTTCTCTCTTAATCTCTTCCACGAAAGCGCGACTGACAAACATCCGTTGAGAGAGAAGAGGGTGGAAAGATGACATCGGCGCCGAAATCCGCGCGTGGTTTGGTATCCGCTGGTGATGTGTCTTAATTCGCTGGCGAACGCCAAGGATTATGGGTCGACCCCTACCGGGTTTTCGAAACCCGATGATTTGCGATGCGATGGGTAAAACGGTTTGAAGTCCTGTCTGGTAGATCTCTTGGCGACCAGACTACGACCCAAAGAGAGGGATTGCAGAAACCCAGGAAGAAAAAACATAAGTTCATTCATCCCGAAAGCATCGCTGAATAGAGTGCAGTCCGCCTGGACACTGTTCAGCGGAATGCCAGGAGAAGAGTATAACTGCAATCCGCAACTATCGCTCGATGAAGGCATGGTGGCGTACAAGGGGCATTACGTTGGATGACGAACCATCGAATGGCCGACCAGCCTACCAGCCAGGGCTGCAGAATGTACGCATTATGCGAATTGGACACTGGATACATGTGGCACTTTACTGCATATGCACCTTCAAACACATCGCCCGCGGAAAGTCGTGGCGATCGCGCTCGAGGCGACATCGAGTCACCACAACAAGTTCCATCAAATTTATGCGACAAGTTGTACGGATCCATCTATTAGCCCAGGACGCTGTTGGAGCGGCTATACCTATCTAACGCACACCATTTACGTGTTGTCCTGACACACAGCGCCGCCCATTGTTAAATTAAGGTCAGAAAGGTAATTTGAGCCACGCGACCCTTGGCAAATCTTCACTGCGGCAGGGATTTCACAAAGTTTTCGACGGTATCATGCCCCAGTAGCGTAGACGTTTTCATATAGAAGTCGCATTGATGCAAAATTAGGATTGCTATTCATTCCGTCAAGCGCTACTGCACAACGCCATACAGCGCATGTCGAACATTTTAATACCATCATTTCTCAATGGGACTTCTATATGAAACTTCTTACCCAAGTGGCTGCACGTACACAACAACTGGTTAACATATTCGGACCCGGTCAATAGCGTTGGATAGTTGGATTTTTGTACACTGGATATTGCGCAAACTATGGCCTATCGTACCGATTTACACACCCAAATTTCCTAACTAATTGTCTAGTTAGCTGACTAGTTTATAATAGGTTTATATTTGGAAAAAGACGAAAACTGAAAAATAGTGAACAATTCGTACCTTATTAGCTGGCTCAATTCTCGATTGCTGCTGTCAAGTCATGCCACATTCCCATGCTTCCAAAACTAGTGAGGCTATTGGTCTTTTTGTTTGTCCGGAACCCATGTCTAACATCAGATCGACCACCTGACTCGTCGTTTTCGCGAAGAAATCCAAAGTACCGCGAAACCGTTATTTCTTCCTTGTTCCTCTAATCGCAGATCTTAACCGCTTCTGACTGCCAGTGAGTCCAATGACGTACGCATGTCATACGAATAGCCGGCCAATTAGCGATGCGGAAACGGCCTTGTGGCGCTGTGTCCCAGCATTAAGTTCTATTGGAGCGTAAATGGTGTGCACGGGGCCGTGAAAGAGAAAGTCACGGGGACTGCCGACGCCTTCGTAAAAGATATCCGCAAAACCCCGTGGCCGATGTCATCAAGAACCTTGAAAAGGCCCCGCGTGGTACATTTTATGTTCGGCACAATGGCCGCACAACCGTTCACCCTGTTGGAAAGACATCAAGGTTCCACTAATTTCAACGGCGCATAGCGTCATAACGTCCGCGATGCCAATGAATTTCCCGCGAACAGCCGCGCTTTTCGGCTCACCAAAGGCTCAAGAAAGAGCGCACATTATCGCCGCTCCGGCCGTAATTGTTGAATACAACAAGTACAGGTGCGGCGTTGACAAAGCTGATCCGTTACGTGCATACAACTCCGGCTGGAGAAAGATCAGCACTGGTGGAAGCAGGTGCTTTACTCCTTGTCGATATCAGTCCGGGTCAATGCTGGATTTTATAATCGTGTCCACAATGCGGCGGCAAACCCTGGCTGCTGATAGATTGATCGCCATTCTAGGTTTATCCTCAAACTGGCCGAGGAGCTCAGATTGCCGGTTTCGGCCGCGGCCGGTTTCCCCCAGATCGACCTGTAGTAAGGCACATGCCTCAACCAATAGGGCCGGGCCATGAGCTGGTGATATGAGGAAGAGGCATCCGGCACCCTGCCGGGATGCAGACCACTCGGATGAACGACTGCTTCAGGAAAGGCGAAAATTCGGACTAAGTTCGGGTGCAGAACGTGCGGGTTGTATCCATGTCTGGTGGAGTGTTTTTCTATACCACGCTTCCTCCTTTTCGCAGCTTTTGCAGCATTGAATGAGCGACCACCTCGCGGTCCTAAAACAGCGTGCCATGTGGCGCAAGCATTTTGACGAATGACGGACCCTTAAGGGAAGGTTTTGCCGAATGATAGGGCACACTGCCTTGCTAACTTTGTCCGCTGACTACTCGAACAAATGACATTGAAAGTGCCCCGCATGTTGTTGTGCCGAAACACCAGTGCACCGCTGTAGTTCTAACATTGACCATAGGCCGAAGCATACCGTGTTGTGCCGAGCAATTAGTGCACCACTGAACTAATGACTTTAAAATTTAAGATCGATTAAATGTTACACTAGATGTTGTGCCGAGTTAAGAGAGCACCATCTGTTTTTATTTGGCTTGACCGGAAACTTTTACTTTCAGCTGATATGCACTAAACCCTTCGACGGCCGGCTGTCTTACAAGTCATCTAACATCAAAGACTTCAATCTCTCAGCTAGCTAATGCTACCTCTCCAGTCCACCCGCCAATCGCTTCAATGACCTGTACCACACAAGTCCAGCCTACATCTACCGTTGGAACCTGGCCAATAAAAACACACTATGGTGGGCGCCCTTCATGCCGACCACCGTATTGGATTCCTGTACAGGCAGGAAAATGAATGCGGCCGGGCCCATTCCATCCAGGATAATATAGGTTCCCCTGCACCGTGGTGCGTTGGTTAACCAACAGTTCCAAAAACAAAATAATGTACACTACAAGACATGCAGCCTGGAGCTACTGGTACCACAGAAGTGAAGCCGAAATACTACCAGCCCCACCAAATAAATCTGATTTCTTATCAGAAAAACGTCGTGATAAGCAGATGTTGACCTTAATTCAAAAGAAAGAAAGAACACATTCCCTTGCCCACAAATTCCAATACAATGACATTGTCAGAACAAATTAAAAACAACAAATTCCCTATAAATAGCAAACAGGGTAATTAATAGAACTGTAGGCCGAACATTAACGGTAAAACTGCACGCGCCTTAACATGCGTGCGGCCGCCCCTTAGTTACCTCAAGTAAAAGGGTCAGTCGCGGGTCAAGGTCAGGGGTTGCCACGGTTAAAGTCGTTGCGACCCGATTCATTGACAGTAGCCCAAAATACGGTAAATCCGCACGCGCCTTAACAGGACGTGCGGACCCGCCCGCCGCCCTTAGTTACCGTTTTAGGTTGGGAAGGGTCGTAGCCGGGTCAAGGTCAGGGGTTGCCACCGGGTTAAGGTCAGGGGTTGAGACGATCATGCCAGTAGGGCCAAACATTACGTTAAAACAGGAGTCCGCCGCCCCTTAGTACCCCATTGTGAAAGCTCCCGTTGCCCGGGGTAAGGTCCGGGGGTGGTTGCGACGCTTAAGGTCAGGGTGTATGCCGGACCGGGTTTCATGCATAGGCCAAACATT
>JAMKCH010002777.1:0-37666 GCA_023653785.1 Ophioderma brevispina
TATTTGGATCAGAAGAATAATTGAGCAGTTGTAAATTGATAATTTATTAGTAAATGATTACAGAGAAAACTAGGAAAGATAAAGTTGAAATTTAATAAGTTAATTTTTGGATGGGTAATAAAAAATTTCACTTGAAATTGTATGGTGAGGACACCTTCTATAAAGGGGAATATTAATGTAGGGAAGAAGTTTGTCATAAAGAAAGTGTAATACAAGGCTAGTAAAGACTGTGTGCAAGTCTAGCATTTAAAAGCAATGCAGCTATTTTGTGTGCAGGTGTTTAGGTTACCATGGCACTGCATCTTTGGTCTGGCTTATCCAGTCATAATAGAGCCCAAGCCTCCTTAATCTGTGACCTCGACCAATCAGCTTAGAGCCCAGGTTCAATGCATGTGTTCTCTGGCATACCCATCTTCACTTGAGTTCTGGTCTTCATGCTGGCCACAACATTTTTGTTTTCATGAGTTTGGGTTGGCCAGTTATATTATTTTACTGCATGATTATATTGGAGCTGAATTGAAATAAAACTTTACTACTGTGTATGCCAATGAGTTGTCCCATGCGTAGTATGTTGAGTGAATCTTCAACCAGTGCCTTGCGCCGAGCCCGCTATATGGTAGCAGAATAAATTAACTCTGTTACATACGGAATAAAGTGCACTTTATTCTGTAAAATCTGCTGAATTCATCAGGGTCATGTGTGTCAGTGGGTCACAAAATGGCCACACCCAGTCTCACCTATAGCAATATAGCAAATCAGCAACACATCCATTGAATAGATAAGACCTACAGCAATAAAAATGACAAACCACAAACCAATTTTGGAGCTTTTATGTGGGCTGGTCACATGATTTACCATAGCCCAAATATGACCACATCCTCGAACCTTATTCATACATAAAAATTCAAAAATATTTTTTACCGTGGAGTTGATTCTCAAACTCCAATGGTTGTGGAATAAGAAAATGTTGCTTGATAACATATGAAGTAATTTCATGATTTTTCGTCAAGATTTAACGGCACATGTGGTCCAGTGGATACAGCAACGTTAACCGACTCATGACCCAAAGGTCCTGGGTTCGAGTCCCGCCGGTGCCAATGTGTTGTGCACTTAGGCAAGGCACTTTACCTTGCTTGCCTCTCTCCACCCAGGTACAAAATGGGGATAGCTGTTAGGAATATAGTCCATTGAGCGCTGCCCAAAGGTATATGTATGCCTTGGGCATTTGTAAGGCAGCTGGCATATTCTAGTGGCAGCGGAATAAATGTAAAGTGCTTTGATACATTGTGAAAGGCACTATACATAAATGCCGACATTTATTTTGAAAAAAATGTTTTAAAACAATGACAATGTGTAAATTAGGATTTCTTGGCCACTGTTGGCAGGGTTCTCACTTAGATTTTAATTTGAAGTTCACTGGACCCCATAATTCTAAATGTTCAGAATAATCTGGTCCAGTGGAATATTTTGTGGTCCGAGACCAGCTTACCAAATGTTTGTAGTAAGGCTTATCAGTTTCCAAATACATAGTGCGTAAGATTTCCTTATTTCTACTGTGCCTTTGGTGAAACGGAAAGAATTTTGTATTGTGCCACCATCCAATGAATTTGGCAGCCTCAAAGGAATAAAATGCATGTTGACAGATGTGGTGGCAGAATACTAAATTGTGAAACTTTCAAGGTATCACATTTCCTTATTTTAATATGTTAACAAGTTGGGTTTTCTGTCAGACAATACTAATAGTCAAGTAATGTATACATATTGGGCTTCAATATTTATTTTGAGACAATAATAGCCATAGCAAACCAAAACACAAGCAGGGTTGCCAAATATTATCAGCCAATTTGCGGGCGGACGCGCGAAAAGTCGTCAAATCGCCGAAAAGTCACCCCAAATTGAAAAGCGCTCAAAACTGAAGTTAGATCTTTTGCAGTCTATGACACAGACTACACCGTGGGAAATACTTACCGGACCGCCGTAGCTTTACTTAACCATTGAAACCTCCATTGAGTTTTGATTGACCCGTTAAACATATTCATATATCGCCACCACCATTTCCCGAAGATCAAACTTTACCTCGCCGACAATGTGAAGCTTGTAAGAGTCAGCTTGCTCTTAGACGTGCGCGCGGATGCCCCACACACTTCAACAGCTTCGGAACAGCTTACATCTTCTTAGGACACTTAAATTTGTATTACCTATGCTTGATAACTCCATGGCTTGACCATTAATTACTTGAGCTATCCAACAGAGGTACTTCCGGGAGGTGCTTATAGCGGTTTTAGCTCGCATGGTCCCGAAGCCGGTTGGTCCCGGCAATTAACACCTCTATTGTTCCTATTGTTCTCATTGTTATCAAAATGTCCAGTAGCCCGGGTAGTCTGCTAAGAAACTCCACATTATGGCTTTAACATGTTGTCATTAACAGATGTGGAGTTATGCAAAAAACACATGGAATACCTTTCCTGTTACCTACACTCAACTTTGTCGATCTCAAAATCCCTCTAAATGTACGATATATAACCAGTTTCACTATAAAACACAACTTGAGATCTATATAATGCAATGACATATGTGAAAAAAAACTTAAAAGAATTAAAATTAAAACATTTTGAAGAAAATTGCGACTCTAAAATCACTTCTGCATGAGAAAGGTGGTTTCTCCGGAAAATGATGGTTTTCTACTGTTTTTAGACAAATTTTTGAGGATTAACTATTTCAAAAGGTTATTTATATCTAAGGAACATATATCAACTCGATTATGAATGCTTTTGGTATTTTGTTCGTCGCAGTCGGCAAAGTTGGTCTTTGAAATGGCTCTGCTCATGTTGGTAACAGGGAAGGAAAGGTTTCCATTGGTTTGCATAACTCCAATTGTTAATGACAACCTGTTAAAGACAACATAAGTGGAGTTTATGCTTGAAGAACTAGTAGCCCGGTTTGTCCAGGCAATTAACGCGATCCCGACCCGCCCATTGGGGTCCTGGTTGGGGAACAAGTGAAAAACGCAAATGAAACTTTCCAGAAACGATGCAATCAATGTTTTTTTTTTCAGAAGTGAAAAAGTAAGGTATTCCATATTTTCATATTTAAATCAAAAACAAAAGTCTGAAGTAAAATTAAAATGTTACTTAAGTAAAAACATTTTAAAGAATATCTGTTTAAGAAAAAACTTGGTTGTTTATTAATATTTAAAAAAAAAACTCTCCTTTTTTTTAATTAAAATGTGGACACGACATTGACAAGGATACGGAAGTTGATTGACAGCGGCACAAACCCACTCATGTAGTTAATCCGGTGATTAAGCCATTGATAATTACCGGGACCAACCGGCCTCGAGAACCAACGGTGTAACGCCCTTTGCTCCATACTTTCTTTGTAAGCCTATTTATAATTGTATTGCCATTGATTGACAACAGCCTTTTATCATCCGTCATACACGGCATGCAAAAGGCCATACGGGTAGTGTCTTATTGATTTCAATGCTTGGTTGTAGCAAAAACATCATTGTGTATGTAAGAAACAAGTTAAAGCATATCCAAATCACATTTATCTCATAAGCGCTACTTCTTTTACAATGTCGCGGCGTGTCGCCTAGGAAAGCGAAAAGTAGCCCAAACCGTCCGCAAATGCGGTGAGGACTTGCAGGAGTCGGGAGGGTAGTAGTGAAAGTGCCCAATTGGGCTACCGAATCGCGGGTTTGGCAACCCTGAACACAAGTGTCATCCTAGCCAATTCCTGAATCCTGATTCAATACAATAGAATTCTATAAAACAATTACAATCGGGCGCTTGCCACGGCAGGTCCACTAGGTTATCTTGCCGGACCTGCCTCCAGAACAACCAAGCATGCATCGGATACAAAAAGAATCACCACAGTCTGCAGAAATAAACTGAATGTTGGTGAACCAGTGATTTGGGGGTTTTTAATTGTATTCTCTCATGCTGGTTGATCTGGGTGGGGAAAACAAAAAGGTTCATTCAACAAAATTTAGCTCTGTGCAAGGGCATAACGTTCAATAAGTGAATAACATTTGCCTCCACAAATAAGTTCCAGTACAGTCAGGGGCGGTGCCAGGGTAAATCATAGGAGGGGCAAAAACATATGGGGGGGGCGAAAACAGTACAAAATGAACTATTTGGTTAAAAACCCCTAATTTTTGCGCAAAAAACCTGTTTCTAAATTTGAAAATATCAGGGGGGGGTGGGGGGGTGGCCGCCCCTCCCTGCCTCCCCTGGCACGCCCCTGCGTATGTGAGTACTTACAGGACTAATGATACTGCACACTTGCTGTCAGAATCCTTGGGAATGGTGCGTCATTTGTCCAAGGTGAAGTCGATTTAACCTATGCCATGACGCACCCCTGTGTCTCAAATATGGCGCACCTTTGCTTACAAGACGGTTAACTTCAAATACCTTTTTTTTTTTTTTGGGGGTTTGTGACGCACTCATTTCTTGATAATGACGAAAACCATTTAACAAAAAAAAAAAAAAAAAAAAAAAAAAAAAAAAAAAAAAAAAAAAAAAAAAAAAAAAAAAAAAAAATCTGTCCTAATGACGCACGTCTGTCATGACGAACTGCATGAAACATGAGTGAAATGTCCGAATGATACGGCGGCGCGGCAGAGTTTGGCCAGCCGCTCAAACTCGTTTTAGTTTGTGCTGCTGATTAAAAAAGCAATCTTGATAGCCATCTAGCAGATGCTATCGGCAACAGTGAAATAAAAATTCCCTGTGCTTTATAATACTACTGACGGAAAACCACACGTTGCCACATTGGAACTCAGCAAAATATTTTAAATAGTCCGCCATTTCGTTGACATCAATTTTCCTGATGCCGATGGACAAATTGACAGAGGTCGTCCTAGTGCATCTGCATTCTTTCGGATTCCCTGACATGACACTGCCGTCATGTACTGTAACCGGCGGGTGGGAACAATGAATATTTAAGGCTACAATCTTAATCTTGTGCCCAATCATAACTCGCATTTAATCTACAAGTGGCTATAGTCATATAATAATTAATGTTAAAAATACACTAGGCCAAGGCAAGGGCGTGGTGGCGAAACATTTATTTATTTACTATTTACGAGGTTACGGGAAGAAACCCGTGTAGAAATTTTAAAATGTTAGAAAATCGAAACGCCATGGGAAACTCCCCTATGCCAAAATCATGTCGTACATGAAATGAGCTAAACTACACGGCTTACATTATGAAATAAAAACCCTCCGCAGTCTAATCAAAAACTCGCCCATCGTGTCAGTAGACCTCGGATATTGGTTCAAGTTCCTGTGTTGTTCTCCGAAAGTTTGTGACATAACCCAAACTCCACTCTCTATTTCAAAACTTTTGATCTTCAGTTTTCGGATTTCTTAGAACCATCTCAGTCTACGGCTGGCATTTCTTAATGGACGTCACCAGCTGCATTCCCATTCCTGTCATATCATGTAAACATTGTTGTAACTTTCCATGAACCTGGGAATACAGCCCTTCCGTACGGCATTTCGTATTTGCATGACCTGGCGGTCAAAACTCGAGTGTGAAATACTTGATCGGATGCGAAATATCGCCCAAATATAATTTAATGACTCGTATCTTTCAAATCCATGATTAATCTCATTTGCCATAGCATGTAGGCCTTATTGTAGCTAAGGAATGCGTTATTTTCAATTATTAGATGTTTTTTTTTTGATATCATGGATATGGCCCACCAAAAGTGTGGATTTTTGTTGCATTTCATTGCACGTGGGTAGTCCCTGGGCCTGACCCGGGGCGTGGCTTAGATAATAATGGGTGAGATTGAGAATTATTTTGCAATGGGAAGTTGCCAGGATATCATCGTGATGAATTTAAAAACTGAGCATGAATTCCAAGTCTTTCTATGTGAAAATGAAACGGAAAAAATATGGCAAAATCCATATTCCTATACGTTGCTTGCATAACAATCGCAGTATATTTTCCGAAACAAATATCAGTTTATCACAAGTAATTTATTTCCTAATCGACAGTGGGATGGTTTTAAGACAATGAGTCGGGTAGGGGGTAAAAAGGGTTCTACTTTCTATTTAAAGGATTGAATGTCGGATTAAATTACGTACACAGGGGGATCCTTCATGTCACCTCATATATACGGAATAGGGAGATGGAGATTTCATTCTATACTTCACCCGTATATTTCTCGTCGTAACAACGTAAAACAGAGTAATAACCCACAACGACAAATAGCTTGGAAACAGTTGTGAGAGTGTTCCCCTTGTTTAATATTTCTTCCTTTATAGAAGTAGGAGCTCGGCCAGAACTTTACCAAATTATGTCCACTCCCTTGGTATAAAAGGTAAATAGCTCCAGCTCCCAAGTCTTCACGCCAAAGCAGCTTTTAACATAAGGCCCTTACATGATTTTACTTCGGAGATGGGCCCGGAGGGGCGGTTTAGGGTAATACGTTAAGTAATATTGTTTTGAAAATATATTTTTACTAATAAAGGCTCCCCCAACAACGATGTGCGAGTGTAAGTGTTAGCGATTCAAAACCAATGGAAAAACAGAATATTTAACATTAAACAAAATAAATAAAATCATCCAAGGGAATTTTATTTAGTAATGAAAGCCTACCCCTTGTAAAATGGTGGGTGAGACAGGAATTACTTATGCATTAGGGGGAAACCCATCAATTCTGAAAAACACATGCTATACCATAGATAGTTACCACTAATAATATTTTGTATTTGCTCTATACGAAATTAGAATTCAAAATTTTTTGTACCAAAGAAACTGTTTCACTTAATCCTCACATGGGGAGATTTTTGATATAAAGCAGTACATCAGTGCCAAAATCAGAATTTTCACATTTTTTTCGGGCACCTGTGATTTGAAATCTCTCGTTGCACATTTAAGAGACAAAATGGGCATTTTGAATTTGGAAAGACAAAAACATGACCTGATAGTGTCTTTAAGGGGCGGAGGGAGACTATTGGTGCCCTCATGCGTTGATTGACCAATGGGGCCAACCTTACTCAAACACAAGCCCCCCAAATCGGCAGTCACATTCCATGTTGACGCACGTCAAGCCGGCGCACGAAAAACTCTGAACAATTCTGGCAGAGAGGATAGCTCAGGCCCCTGACAGTGACTCAGCAACTTGGTGGACGCCATAGAGCGCTTGCATTGGGCGATAGCGGCAAACTTATTAGATACGCTATTGTATGCCATTCTGCCCCACGTGATCGGACATGGCAACCTGGTGACTGGTAGGCCCAAGTGCATTATGGGCCGTTGTAGGTACACTAGTGTCTCGAAAGCAAAATAGATTCCCACCGCGGAAGCTCCAACGGAGTCGAACAGTGTGATGAGAATGAACGTGAAAATTGGATTACGGGGCATCGGCAGACAGCCACAGTCAATTCCCATTGATTGTTGTTCCCTGGCCATGTCTGTAGACCAGTTCTAATTTAGTCATCACGACCCATCATGACCAATGTCATGCACCCTTGCCTTTGGATCATGTTCAGTGTTGGGTCTCACACTGAATGCTCAAGCGGATTCACTCAACTTCACGTTCAAGCCTAAAAAACTTACCTACTAAATCGACCTAGATTCATATTTTGCGACCAGATAGCACAACACCGGTATCAGTGTACGGTCTCAAATTACACACTCACAATGCACGAGTTAGCGGAGCGAAAATATAAGCATTAACCAAGATAAATCATTGGCAGCAACTCTGAATCATTTCCCTCGACCAATCCATTATCCAGGCCAAACTTCCAGCCAATCACAATGAATGTAAACTACCCAGCCTACTGACAATTTCGCACAAGGTCAGGGCAAGAGTGGCCTTACACAATAAAGGGTGATCAAAAATGAGTAAATTACAGATTTTGAACATGAAAAGAAATGAAGCATTCCTGGTGTTTTTCCTTCCCGTTTCCCTTCTTTTTTCCCCATTCTTATATTTTTGCTCATTCTTTCTTTCTTTCTCTTCTGTCTTTTTTTTGTTCTTTCTCGTGGTTTTTTTCTATTTTCGTTCTAATCTCTAATTGTCTAGATTTCTTGTATGCCTCCCAATCCTATTATTCTCATGAGTTTAGTTTTGGCTTTTGTACCATGGGTCTTTGCTTTGTCTTCTTCTTCCGATTTAATGGGCCTGAATTGAAAGGATAATTGTATATCTTATGGTTTTTCAACCAATATCAATGAACCGTTTGTGAATTTGTTGATAAAAGTTCAAAAACTTAGAGAAAATTTGGGGAGGAATTTGACAAGCAAGTCCACTTTTGGTGAGAAAATGTCCCATAAGTTCAAAATAGCATCAGTTTAGGGGGGGTAGATCAACTTTTACCAAAAAAGGTGTACTTTTCGAAGTCGTCTGCACCCCCCAAAAATAAATCCTGCGTACAGCCCTGAGTTTCTGTGATGTCCAGTTTAGCATAATTAAACTAGCTCAAGGGGAGAAGTAAACTGAAAGCGTGTCATACAATACCCAATCAAAGATTATCATATGCAAATTAGCTTCCAGTGTTTCACGCGACCATCAATATCCATATCCCCCCCCCCGGCACTTGGATTACAGGGGTGGACGGTCATCCAAGCTCATGTATGACTTTGACCTTCCAAAATGTACCCAAAGGCAGGGAGAGGCTACTTTACTTTGAAAAAACAAAAACCACCCTAAACAAGTATTTTGGTGATTTTTACTACACTACATGAGTAATTTGTGTGACGGATTAAAAAATCACCCAAACAAGTATTTTATATGATTTTGCTACCCTGAATGACGAGAGGACTGTGTAGGTTTAAAAAAACTGAATGTCACTGCACAATGCTGGGACTCCTGGATTTAAAAAAATGGTCAAAATTCCGCCCGGTGGAAAAAAAATCAGGAGAAAATGGGAAAAAAATCCACTTTTAAAAAAACAATTTTATATATCATGTGAAAAGGAAGTCAAACTCAGTATCACAGTGATTTGCCATAATAAAAATATCACCACCATAAACATCAATTACAAAGTGAAAATGTTTTGGTTTTTTCTTTTTATGATTTTGATTATCCTAAACAATGTATGCCCCAATTAACATCGCTGATCTCAAAAAATGCCCTTGGAATACAAAAAGTCCCCACATGCATAGGCCTATACATCATGTGGTACATTTAACTGGGACACACACACTTTTTTTTAAAATGGTATTCTAATGTTTTTGCCACATAATTTGTGTCTTTTTGTTGAAATATTTTGTTTAGGTGTATATCATGGTCCTCTTTTATTTTATCTTTGTGTATGTGCATCAGAGAGACAGCCCAGGTGTTTCAAAGTGTATGCTCATACCACTAACCACAAATAAAGAAGGGGGGTTGGGGTTATTGTCCCGGGTTATTGTATATGGAATGAAAAAACTATTTTATTCTTTCAAAAAAGTTATAATGATTTACAAAAAGTGAAAGAGCAAAAAGATTAGAAAGAAACCAAATAACAACCAGAAAACAACATTTCAAGCTAGCCTTCAAGCTCGCGCTATACAATGGAATATGCAAAAAAAAAACTGCCACCTGTGACAAAAAATATACTTGTCTGGACACCCTATATGCATAGTGCATCCTCTCCGTCATTGAGCCTCTCTATGCCAATTATCCAAGATCTAGGGGTCTTTAGATTTTATAAATGAAAAAAAAAACAAAATAAGATTAGGAATTTTTGTGTTTGTTGTTTGAATCTTTGGCTCCGAACTTTACTTCCTAGAATTGCTGAAGAATATATTAGAAAAAATATGAAAGCAACAGAAAATAACAATTATTGCTGTTGTTTTGTTTGTAGTATTCAAGATATGATAAATAGAATATTATTTAGAGAAATTATGATTTTGATCTGCCAACACTGGTTTTCGGACCAATGATAGATGAAACAGGAGCACCGATATATTTACCAGTGTCCCTATTCCCGAATTCGATTTAGGTTGGGAGGTTTATGGCCACGCGTCCCACGGGTTTGTAAAAATAAGTATTGAAGGGGGGAGCTCTAGCGATTTGTATGTAACGGCCGTTGTTGGCCCTTAGTATACCTGATTATTCCTGAAGATGCAAAGAAAGATACGAAGGGACCACTGGTTACTGATCAGGTGAGCACATCGGTCCATGGCAATTCATTGAATTGCTACTAACCCCAGTTAAAACAAAGAGGGGAATCCGCGTGTTATGAATATTTCTCACCTCCGGTCCGCCAGTCGGGTCATAAATAGGCTATTCTCACCCTCCCTCGGCTGTAATACTGGAGTGAAAGATTACTACTGTGTTGAATAGGGGAAAGATCAATTAGATCTGAGATAGAGCAGGCCTAATCCTTTTACAAATCAATTCCAACTTCTTATTAGGTGTGCAATTTGATATTCTCTCAATCCACCTTCAAGAAAATTTAATCAATCATTCAAACTGAAAGAATTTTCGAAAAGTATATTTAATTTCTACATATACTCAATGCAAAGTTCAGGTCCCCAGGCATTTGGGGAGAGTAGTGCCAATAAATGGCAGAGCAAATTGAGCAAGGTCCAGCAAATACCCGATGATGTGCGACGAAGTGAAATAGGCCAGCAGCGTAAACGATTTCTCTCAACCTCGCGCGCCATCCTCTTGTTGCGCAACCAGCCGCGCGTTCGCGCTGTTAACTGCACAAGACACGCACCTACCATCTGTGCGTCGCGTGGTATGTACGATGTTTGCATTTCCCCAGTGTTCCATTGTCCGATCGAGCCGATTTTTCTGCAATAATTATGCGAAAATCAATGGAAGAAACCATGCATGTAAAAAGATTCCTGCATTCCTAATGCACAAAAAGTTGCCCGATGACCCGTTAATTTGCTTAAGAAAAGAGAATATTTGAGCCCGAGTGGATAGCATGTGGAATCGGTTTGGTTGTTATTGTGTTTCAAGTGTGGACGAAGTTAAATACCGCTTAGGTTTTGTTCATAAATATGCATTAGGATTTTCAAACTCGGACGAATAGTAACCAAATATTGGTGGTGCCCATAACTATGATAATGAAGTGCGTCTGATATTATTATAATTGTGGGAACCTTGATTTTGGTTACGCTGTTTCGGGAGAATCTTAGGGTCTGGGTTATATTTAGTGTTGTTACAAACTGACGTCACCAATGCCTTTTCTGAAATAGTCGCCTACATGTCGCGCGCGAAGTTGCTGCGTGAAACGCGCAGAGGTCGCAGGCTAGTATTTCTGTAGTGTTGTCATGGTTCTGTCTTGGGCAATGTGGCATAGTCTGACGCAGAGAAAAGGAATTATGACGGAGAGTATAGTGTCATGATGATGATGGTAGGGCCCGAGACGCATGAGTCATGACTCTCACTCTGTAGGATGGTCCTTTCATGTTTCATGGCATCTAGTTCTGCTCGCATCCATTTAAATGACAACATGTTAAAGATATAATTTTTTTTTGTTTTGGAGTTATGCTTAGCAGAAACTTCATGGAATCATGCTATTTCTTGCGGCAAAAACTATTGCCGAATTGCATTCGCCGCAGATGAACTTGGCAATGCACAGGGAAAATGATTTGTGTGGATGCGATATGCCAAAACTGCATGCACGTGCGTTGCAACTTTCGATGTAAGATTGACTATTCGGAAAAGGACTTGTGATGGAGGAACTACAAATGTACATAACAGTGCGTGGGATTAAAGGGGCATGTCGTGCATGCCACAGCCTCGCCCCCCCCCCCCCCCCCGACTTACCCAAAACAAATAAGATTTTATATCCTCTGACTTAGGCGTAGTTATTTTACTTGCCCAATTGGTCGTCGATCTGATAATCTGTAAGTGTATTGGAAATTACACTTTATAATATTTTTGTCCGTAAACAGACAAAAATTAAAAAGTGTGTATCGGCACGACGGTGTGAGGCCAAATGGAACCGATATTACACAGGGTAGCCACAATTTGCACCCCCACCTTATCTCTCCCCGAGTTGAATTCGCGCTTGACGGAATAAGTGCATGTGATACACCGCAAACATTACAGTAACGGCACGGTAACTGACCAATAGCGGCTGCGATAATGGGGAATATAGGGGAAGGAGCGAAGGGGCGAAAACACGATAGAGGCTCACCACAACCCACACCTCAGGCCACCCCACATTCCCCCACCCCCTTACCCTTGCCGTTACCGGGCCAGAATAGGCCGTTAAAGGACCAATTTCATTTGATCTGCACCGTATGGGCGTTTTGTGGGCCATTACCTGGCCGTTATTGGGCCAGTGTGAAATTAGTGACTCACACGTTACGTACTCGCACAATGTGGTCATTATAACACCCTAATTTGTGGGTGTAATTTTGGTAAAATAAGGGAGAGTAGTTGTCACCTCTAGTAACATGTTTGAGTTTTGTCAAGTTCGAATCTATACCCCAGATCTACATGTATGTACATTCATGAGCTACAGGCCACAGTGCCATGCAGGCAGTGCCTGCTCAATATGAAAGGCCTAATAATAGCTTACACAAAAAATGTGGTAGGCTATATAGGCCTAGCCTAGCTAAGGCTACAATGTACAAATTACTGAGGCATGGCAGACGAATGTCAATCATGCAGTGGCCTAATTTTATCTGTCGCCCTAGGCCCTAAAGCTTATTAAAAATGAAAAGCTCGTACTAATTTTTTTCGCCCTTTGTATCACCTTCGTCATGGCTAAAAATTGCTTCACGATCGATTGAGAAAAACAGATGCAAAACACACAATTTATCACATATATAGTTTGAGTAATAATGTTTGAACTGATTGGAACAATCTACTGCGTGTGTGTGTGAAAATGGCGACATGCTGATGTAGACAGCGCATAAACAAAGCCGTGTAATGGTCGTCACAAAGCCGAGCGACGAGGATAGAACATGACGACCCCGAGTTCACCGGGCGGGGGCCGGGCTTGATTTAGAGGGGTTTTACATGACCGTGCATGTAAAATTGGCTCAGTGCTGTGAAATTTTGCCTGTGCATGCAAAATTTGTGTTTTTCAGCCAACTTTCCCGGAAAAAATCAACCCTGGTGCAGGTGCCTTTTATTTCCGTTAACTTTCGACCCTGGCCGTGGGCCAATTTTCTTTGCACTATCCATTACAGCGGATGAAACCCTTTGAACACTGCACCCCTAGTAGGTACGGTACTCCCACATGACCGCCCTAGCAGTGGTGTACTGTGTTAATGCGCAGCTATGGGGTTGCATACTAATGCTGTAACAAATGCCAATTTAAGTATTGTAAACAAAAAATGTTTACAAAGACAGGAATTTTCCCACAGGGACCAGGTTTTCCTGGGAGTGAAAACAGCGTTACGTAAAACCTGCTGTGTTTCTAGTCCAACTGGGGGAGGGGCAGATGTGTATTTCAGCCCCACGACACGACCCAGCTTGTCCCATCCTGTACCTGTAACGTACCGATCAGCTCCTTTCGTATCTCTGAGTCACTTTCAGAATCAAATCATCACTATTCTGATAATCGACTCATGGTAGTATCCAATGGCTTCATCGCAGTAATTTTCCTCTTCTGACGCCCTTGTGACAGCGAAAAATCAACCAAAAAACAAAAATAGCGATGATAAGAATCACCTACATTCACCGGTCGGCAATGGTATATCAGCCAACACTTACAAAACATTGCTGGAGGCTAATTATCAATACTGGAGGTCAGAATTCGCTGGATGACGGGTCATGGGAACATCCTTGTGTTTGTAAACAAAAGCACATGGCGAAAGACAGTCTAATGGTCCGCTATGTATATTGGCAGGATGGTTGAGGACGTATACTGGCAGCCAGTGTCTCAAAGGGTTAAGAAATGAAATTCCAGCCTAGTGTTATATCTTTTATCAACAGCTCTACATGTATATGCTGACTCACTGAGATGCTTTTCGCTGAGTTGCTGGAAAAGTTGTCAAGCCGAGCGTCGTACGCCATCACTATGTGCAACCTAGAAAAATATACTGAGGAAATCCAGCTTTTCCAGATGCACACTACAGTGGTAGCCGTAATGGCCCGATACAGGCCCATAAGTGGCTCGGAAGTTCGCGGAGCTGCTCGGAGAAGAAAACGGCGCCGGTACGTATAACAGTAACGGATCGATACCGGCGTAGAACCGTCAGCCGTATCCGTTATTCCCGGAAGTAAACCGTTGAAGCCTTAATGGGCCATTACCGTAATGTTTGCTGGACTGTTACTTTATTCCATCACGGCTGTGAATTCAACTGGAAGGAAGGATAAAATTGTGGCTACCCCTATACGCAGGGACAAGTTAAGTCTCGGAACTTCGCGACAAAATTCCCGGAACGTCACATCACGGAAAATCTCGCAGTACCATCGTACCGGAAATTATAAATTACTCGAAAAAAAGGTGTATAAAGTAAAATAGCGGTGACGGCACTAGTTGAATTTCTAGTGTATTGTTATATTCAATAGAATAATTGACAGAGACAAAAATAGACGACCGTAAGATTTTGTTTATGCTCTTTAGTTATATTATCAGTGTAACACTGTCCTGTCGTAAGCCCGGTAGCTCAGTTGGGCGCGATGGCATTTAATTCCTGGGGTCGTGGGTTCGAGTCACACGTTGGGCGTAATTTTTCCTAATTTTCATTCTTCCCTCTTTTTCCTTTCATATTTAGCATTTTTGCTTTATTTGCAAATGAACAGACTCGGTAATTATTTTTTTCCAGAGCAAATTATTACTGAAAGTTTACAAAATACGAAAAAAAACTTTGAAGAATCTTCAATCGGAACGTGAAACAAATTTTTTTTTACTTAAAATGAAAAGAAATATAAAACATGAACAAGTAGGTCACTCTAAACCTCTAACGATTAGTAAACTAAGTCGGGGGCAGGCAAAGATTAACACAGATCGATCTGTGTTAGTTTGATATAACCCACTAACACAGGGAAGGTGTACATTGAAAACCATATGTACTACATCTCCCCATTAGCAGTGTAGACATCAGGTGCAATTTGTTTACATGCCTCAGTATTCCTAAATAAAAATAAATATGAGCCAGACTTACCTAGACTCACATAGAATGCTACCAACAAACCAATAGATCTTAGAATCATTTTTCCCAATGCTATACGGTTTATCGTAGATAGAAACCGCAAAGGCTCAGGGGGCCGAAAAAGGGGCAAGAGCACCACACACGTCGATGATATCACTTGTTTCCGTGCACTGTCAATGAGGCATCACAGCAAAAGAGTAGACCCAAACTTTTGTGGTTGTTTTCAATATGTTTAAGTTAATGATGATAAATATACTACCAGGTGGTTGTCCGTCATGAATGCGTTTATTTATTACAATAATCTTTGTTTTTATTAAAAGGTAGACAAATTATCCCCTCAAAAAATAACCAGAAATACAACTTTCGTTCAAAGATGCTATCGATACGATGTAGCGTGCAGCCGCCAATGGAGGCCTACCTGAAACCCAAATTCTCCCCAGTTTTAATGAACCCTAAGCCGGACCGGGTCGTTTTGCCGACCGAACGGCCCAAATGCAACGAAGGGCAATCTATTTTATTTTTTATACGGCCCAGATGCAACGAGAGGCAAAGTTTGCGTGTCATTGAATCTCGGCCGTTTTCCCGGCCACAGGAATCTAGGTAGAGTAAAGTCAATAAGGGCCCAGATGCACGAAAAACATCGCGTCCTTTCCCGAGACGGCAAGATGCACGAAAAACATCCGCCATTTTGAGGAAAGACGTCCCAGATGCACAGAGGAAAACATCGCGTGCGAATGACAATATTATAAACAAACAGAGGATAATAAATATAAATAATAAATAAATAATAAATTAAAAAAAATGGATGAGTACTGCACATGCTGATCGCATGAAATTTGTGAAAAAAATTTTTTTGCATAAGCTGTTTAGTTCGCCAGTCGTGAGAGGCGCTATTACGCTACATCATAGTCGTGCGTTGCGCGTCTGCTACGTCATGCTCCGGTTACGTCATGAATGCGTTATGCAGAATAAAAAAATAGCTTATCGAAAATGTGGCGCTATTTCACCATTGAAATCGAAATTGTCTATGGGCATTTGGACACAGTTTCACCCGCCTGATGGAAAAGCCATTGCGCCTCTGCGGGCAAACCGTCCGAAAATGCAGTTGAAAGCATCGCATCATTTCCCGGGCATGACGTCCCAAATGCAACTGGAAAAACATCGCGTCATTTTTCCGGAAGACGGCCACCCAGATGCAACGAAAAAAAATCGCGTCATTTTCCGGTAGACGGACAGATGCAATGAGGGCCCTATGAGTCATTGCGCGACAAAAAATAGTTGTTGCCGGCCGAGAAGAGATGCAACGAGAAACATTTCACGAACGGGGTACCACGTGTTTCGTTGGCTTCTCATTGCCTCTGGGCCCTGTTAGGGTTAACCATCACAAATTTCATTCATTATCGGTATAATGAAGACAGCCACAAGTTTATAGCAATTTTCAACAATTTGATATTTGCGTGTTCTCTTTATTAAATATAGTTAATAAAAGAGGGACCTTCGTGGAACGACGCAGCTGAGATACACGGACACGGAGCAGGCAAACTTGGGCCATCGTTTGCCGCCTTAAAATCCCACGGCCAAACATCGCTCATCGCACCATGGAAAACTGTTAGATAGGGACTTATAACCTACCTGAGTTTTAATAACTGTATTGCGATTCAACCATAATCAGATAATGCTATTTTTTTTGGTTTAGGGCCTACATCAACGTACAAATTATTTAAAGTTTGCTCTTGTCGATCAGTTTCAAAGGTGTACATTACGAATATGCATTTTTACCATTTTACAATGTCAAAGTGGAAGCTGACGGCGTCGGACGCCCGCGAAGAGTGGCACATGGAGTTATATGCGTGCGGTGGATAGATCCATGTCTCAATTCTGTAGCTTCTGTTGAAAACATACGTCATTACAAATACATTTAGTAGGAAAAATATAAACTTTCTGTTTAAATTACAAGGTCATATTGGCTGAAAATTTAAATCAAAGGTTGTGATTACCAACGACAGGACGGACAAGGGGCTGTAGCTGCATAGCAGTCAGGGGAAGATCGGCGCTCATGACAACTCAAAATAAATGTCCTCTGTATACCCCAAAACAGTCGCCATTATGGTATCTCGGTAATTTAAAGATCAAGGTGTAATTACATATAAATCATACGCTTTTAGATCTTTTTGTTATATTTTTTTAATACCAGAATCCAAATTTTGAAGTTTTTGAGTTCCAGTGGCAATAGGCAAGTGCCGTTGGTTGCATGTTCCATCCGGGACTCAAGCTTTGGTTTGCCCCTTTTTCGATCCCATCATGCATTGCGGTAGAGCGCCCTCTTAGAGCGCCTCTGTTGATATTGTGCTAATACGATAAACCTTATAATCAAGAAAATCAAGAGAAATTGGAAATGTTTGCCACATATTCAGAAGTTCCTGTGCTTATTGTTGACTGAGAAACAAAGGAAGATGTAAAGGAGGAGTTTCTCACAACCAATAATATTGCCATTATTGGGATAACTATGAATGGGGAGGGTCAATCATGTTTATGTTTTTGGCTGCAAGAGTGCACACACAAATCACAATTAGACATTGTCCAGAATACAGTCTTTGTATTCAAGTAGGGCCTACTCCTGGCAAAGAAAAGTCAACAGTAAAAATGTCAAAAAACATGCTGCGGTGCAATCCTATGTCTGTCCCTGTGTCTGAGGGTTTGTACTGAGCAAAGCTGAAGACACATTCGATGGGTGTAGGCAAAGACCGCGATTTTGGAGTTTTGCCGTACTCTGGCTTTTTGACAGCCCTGCATGGATTTTGTTCGTGTATGTGTGACGTCAGCGGTCGTGCGTTCTTCTCCGCACGACTATCGTACGAATAGTGAACGAGTTCCCCGCACGACGGTCGTGCGAATATATCCTTTGCCACATGGGACCCAGTGATACAAGCATTTGCTCAAAACATCAAACCTCAAGATCGGTAACAAGTGAAATTTTGGGAATAAGCTTTTCTCAACGATATCTAGCGAACCATAAATAAAACAGAAGGTGCTAGAATCACAAAATACGCCTTTATAATTACTTGGACAGGAGATAAGCATGTAAGCGCACCAAGCTACGTGGAGGTTCAGCGCATTCTTCAACCAATTACGCATCGCGAAACGAGGTGTGATATGTTCCTAATGGCTCGCGCTGTCCACGCTCACGTGTGTTCGATTCTGTCCAACAAATTATTAATCAGACTGTAGTATAATTTAAACAAGAATCAAATCGCGTGTTTATTATGGAATAGCCCAAAAAGCGTCACAGATTTCTTTAAAACCCGCGCGTCATCCTTGGTGTGCGAAAGCACACGCCGATTATGAATTGCCGGCTCAGTGGCGGCTGGGCATTTACCCCAGCCCAGGCTAAGAGTACGATAAACCCGGCCCAGTCTACGATAATATTTTTGTTAATTGCCCACTCCGGCAGATCTTGGTCAACTTTAACTTGTCTGAATATGCCCAAAAATAGACTGTAAATAGACTTGATATATGCCGGTCACCATTTTATTCTTTACAGACTAAGCAGAGTTGTTTTTCTTTTTAATTTCCCTTGCGATGTCTCAGTTTGTTATTTCGAGATGAAGATGCTGCATTTTCATTATCAATGTTGCAATGAATAATGATACAATTCAGCAAAAACAAGTATGATTTTCTACTTTTCAGATTCAGTAGTGGGGGTAGGATTATAATTGAGCATGGGACTATACTCCGGTCAATACGTATTTTTCACCAGCTATATTTTATGTGGATTCTTGATGTCATAACAGTTTATACTACGTGAATCAAAAAAAATTGTGCAAGGATTAAAGATGATTTTGACCTTAATGCGATCACTATATCATAGATTTAGTGTTGTTTTTATAAAACAAGTCTAATTTACTTCCAAATGTTGAAAAAATGAAAAATCGATTAAATAATAAGGCAGATATGACCAAATTTGTAAGCACACCCCTTTTTTCGCCATTCCTATGAGATTTACACACATTAAACTTGTGTTTGTGAGAATGTACAATAGCAATATCATAGTGCCTTGGTCAACTTAATGCTACATTTTCTTGATTATTTCAACTAAGGATTAATCAATGAATTTATTTATACCAATGTGCCAACTGATATGACGAATCCAAACACCAATTCACCTGTTGCACAGCAAGAAAACAAGATCTTCCCATTGTTTAGGATATTATAAAGAGTTTAGTCCCTTTAATTGGTAATAACTTGTATCTATAACTGGATTACAGTAGTAGTGTTGAAAGTAGTAGTGTTTTCATTTACACATCAGGATTAAAAGTCTATTAATTGGGTGAGATTTTGTGTGAACATTAAATTCATTTTGAAGATCAATGAAGGAGATTACGGCTATTCATAGATCAATTAAACAAAATAGCATGGTATTATACTTTCATAATGCTATTCCCCTATATCGTACATTGATGTAATTCTTGCTTAACTTTGTAAATCCCATTGAATGGAGAAAACTGGGTGTGCTTACAAATTGGTCATGTTCTGGCTATTTTTTAATTGTTTCTTTCATTTTTTCAACCATATGGAAGTATATTAGATTTGCTTAATTAAAACAACATAATCTATGATTCAGTGACTTTATCAAGGTCAAGGTCAATCGCAACCGTTGCCCACATTTTTTTTGATTCACGTATTAGTTTGGTCCCTGGGGGTTTTGACCCCGAAAAAATGGTTATTGAGCTGATTTTTTTGCACAATAAGCAGAATGCCATCAATAAAACAACATCAAAACCCCATAAATCCCCCCGGGAAAAAAATTAATCCAAGATGGGCCGCCAAATTAGTTATATCTCATCTTGAAAGTAGATGTCGTTGATTATAGTGTTTTTGAATATTCTTTGGGGGTCAAGGACTCCAATTATGTACCAGATCTAAAATCCCTGATAGGCTTTCCTTCATGCCAAAATCAAAGGCCACCATTTTATATAAGTAGCTATATCTCATGTTTTTGAATATGTTTTTTGAGGTTTCAAAGATTTCATTTTTTTTTAAATCTAAATCATTGATGTTTTTCCTTAACTCAAAAATCAAAAATGGCGCACCAAAATGGCTCCCTAATTGGTGCTATTACATATAATTAACTTCTCACTGACATGCTTTCCCTTTGCAGTTCCTGCAATAAAGCTAGTGTCAAACCTTCGCATATATCGGAGGGTTTGGTTAAAAGCCAATAATCCCGAAAAGGGTGTTCTAATTACCAATAGTAGTAATTTTTCATCTTTAGTCTATTCGAAAGAATACTTGGATGTTACATGTATGTTATTTGACTTAATCAGAATGCAATTTCCTAAAATTGCACAATAAAACCATTGCGACCTCAATATAATACTCATTCAAAATGCTTTACAAAGTTTTGTATAATGGGCTATTCCCAATGTCAACACTCAGAGATGTTGCACCGCAGCATGTCAGTGATTTTATTCTTTTTTTGGTGTGAGATAGATATTGATGAGAAATGGAAAATCCTGAAATTTTGAGCTTCATGGCCCTTTCGTTTTCCCGCAGGAGCATCAGATATTTAGAAGGGGTCAACATCAAAAATGCGTGCTATGCAAAAGACAATTTTTGAGAGAGCCATAAACTTGTAAGGGAACCATCCCCCAACTTTAAAATCACTATCTGGGGAATTTTTGGTTGTAGATGTAGAATCAAATTGGCATCTAAAATGTGATTAGCTCCTTTACTTTTCCAGTTATTTTGGGTGTAAAAATGCACTATCTTTCATCTGGGGACCAAGTTTGTGGGGGGTCAGAACTCCATAAGCGACAATATTTTTAAATGTTAGATTTTATTGTTACTCTGAGTCACACTGCAAGACTTTCTACCAGTTACAATAATAAGTACAATTAGGAGAAGAGAGATAATAAGTGAGTTACAAAGCTATTGAACAAATCCTAATTTTGCATTTTGATCACTATTGGCCCCACCGGTGATTAAATCAATGTTCGACTAACGACCATCACCCACGACGCACTTCAGATATGTTGAGGCGCACATGTATGGAGTAACAGAGAAATATTCTTGAAAGAAACCAGCGTGGTTGTTCGAATTGTATTCATAGGTTTCAGCACAAGAACATTTGCTGATATCCCCATAGGATGTATATGGTGATATACACTGGGCATGTACACTGACCCCCGGGGTCAAATTATGACCTTGGGGTGGTAACTTTAAGTGGGTATTTTGTTGTGAAAAAATAAAGACACCAAGCTCGTTCTTTCAAGGGAAGAAAGTTGTTTAATGATATATTCTTCAAATATCTGAAAGTAGAGGGGTGGTGTCTCGAATGTCAACATTGGTTTTCAGGGGGTCAAAATGTGTCAAAAAAAGTGTACCAGTTGCCATTCAAGGGGCGGTTACCTCACTATTACTTAGTAATGTTTTTTTATAATTGTTTGGTTAAAGAAGTTCTACTATGTAACTATGATTGACCAAAAGATGGAGAACAAATAAAGTTTTTTTTTAAGTTTGAGTTATGACCCCCCAGACTTGGACCCAAATGAACAAAGGCGGATATTTAGGCCTCATTTAACTCTAAAAGAAAACCGCTATGAATTCCATGATTGATTCTACACCAAATATTACCCAAGATAGTGATTTCAAAGTTGTGGAGAGCTCCATTACAAATCGGTGGCCATCTCAAACATAGTATTCACATTGGGTCACAGACACGCACGTCTTGGGGTGACACACCACCAGAAATTTCCATTTGCTCTAGCAGGAAAACGAAATGGACTATGACGCTCAAAATTTCAGGATTTTCATATCTCATCACTGTCTACCACCACACTTAAAAGCGAAAGAAAAAAATCCATGCCGTGCTGCGGTGCACATCTCGAATGGTGACATGGAATGAGGCCTAATGAAGTTTCGTATACTGTTCACATAAAAATGCATGATTAAATTATAGCCTACACGTACGTCATGGCCAGAAATGTGGCAAGAAACAGTAGGCTCATATATTGCTATTTTTCTAACAAGTACCCAAATTGAAACTGGAGGTGAAATAAAATATATAAAAGATGAATCACAGGAACATTGGGAGAAATAAAATTTGGGTGTGAAAACACCTCAAGCGGACTTCCTATTACATAATTCAGGTTCAGTCTTTTGTACCCGTCCCGTGTACAAATTTCTCTATATTTATTTATATCTATTAATTTATTCACTTAGTTATATTTATTCATTTATACCACATGACTATATTTTATGCGCCTTATATATATTTACTCCCTTGATGAGTGATAATTTATTTGTTTGTTTCTTTATCCCTCTTTTTCAGTGTGTTCTGAAAAGTAAATTAAGCAAAGTATATGTAATGGCGGCCATTTGATTTCAACAAAGGAACAGGGATAAATTAGTTTTCGGACTAAAATCATCAACACATCCTAACTTGGATGAAGCCAAGAAGATATAGCTTAATTATATTGACAATTTCAGGCATTTTGGCGGCCATCATGGATAAAATTTTTCTCCAAAGTGGATTCATGGGGATGTTGGCTATGTTGTTGATGAGTATTCTGCTGTTATGGGGAAAAAAATCAGCTTCATTTCTTCAATAAAAAATTTTTCCACCGAGTTATGTGTATTCGTCTTTCAGGGACTATACTATTGGAGTTTGAGTCAATAAATGCATGAAATTTTCCATGACAAAAAAATATTAAAACACATTTGATTCATGAGGTTACCTTTTTGAAGTTTTATCAACAACAATCAAGGATTCAATAGGAGGAGCGTTTTGTATAAAATGCTGTGAGTTGATGCGTATGCACCGCTGCCAGTTGACCTAGTAACAAGCAATCCTAGTAAGGTAAATATTTAGCACGATTGACCAATTCCAGCAGAGGTCAATTGTACTTTTGTTGTGTGCTACGCACGGTGCAAATAATGTGATCGTTTACAGGGTGAGGTGACGGCGCATCTCGGATTTGATCCCAGACAATTATAAAATCTGTAATCGGTTTTTATTAAACAGATATGAGGTGATCGGTTTAGGAACTACGGATGGTCCTGGGGGTCTATGGTACATGGACGAATCCATGGGTCCTATGTCACCCAGGAGAGGTTATTGTAAAGCACAACACATGTGTCCACATGGCCTTGTAAGTTGGTGTGTTTACTTGTTGTAATTGCCTCAAAATAGTTAATACTTGGTGAAATTTAACCTAACACTCTAGTTGACTACTAAGTTCAATTGTCACATAATATGATTACGCTTGCTTAATTCTAAAATTCCAGGAAAAAGACGGTTTTGTGCATTGTAAATTATTCATGATACACCATAAACAAGCAACAATGCCAACCATGCCCCATTGTTATTGATAAAGCAGATGCATAAAGGTGTGAAATGGTTTGTGGATGAGTGACCATCTCTCCATTCAGTGACCTTGTTAAACATACTGTCTCAGTATTAGTCTTTGTATTCAAGTAGTGCTTACTCCTGTCCAATGAAGTAAAACAGTAAAATGAGTCAACAAAACATCTGCTATGCAATCCTATGTCGGTCCTTGTGTGTCTGAGAGGTTTCGTACTGAGCAAAGCTGAGAACACATTCATGGGTGAGGTTCTTGCGTCATTGACAAAGGGATAATGCGCGACCAAAAGGAAATACGTAAAAGAGATTTTTCAAGATTGGGCCGAAGTACATGTACCAAGAATTACAGAGGATCACCTACTTTACTTGATAAGGGTAAGATTGTACACTTGCCATACTTGTGTAGGGTGCTTTTTAGATCGATCTCAAATTACGTACCGTACTTTTTAGGGTATTTTTGAAAAAACCCCATGTGCACGCCATGAGATCCCCTTGTCATGACCCGTGACCCCTCCAGGGCATGGTCGGACATTAGGATACAGATGAATAGAGGGCACTGAATTGGAATTCAATGATGTATCCCAATGTTTCCCCGTCATATGTAGTAATAGGGAAGTAAGACTTGGAAGGGTTGAGCAAGCCCAAACATCGTAACAATCAAAACGGGAAATATACAGCAAAAATGGAATTTGACTCTGATCACCATATGATCGCGATGTTTGTTTATAAAATGGATTATGTGGTTTGCGGACCCTGGATATCCGTAGGTTGGTTTTGTGTAAAGCGCTGCCAAGTTTGTGAACTGTTGTTCTTTGGGATTTGTGATCAAATAATTGTATTAAAGCATCCAAAGTCAAAAACAAACATTTTTAAGCGTATTTGTTAAAGCAATTGCAAGATCGACACGAAGTAGGGTAGGCCGCCCTATTATCGGACACTGACAGTTTTCGGACAGATGTATGTTTTGAGCCATGTGGTTTCATTTCTTAAATCAACACTACATTACATTTTAACCATCACAAGTAAAGGACCGAATACAACTGGCCATTTAAATGGCTCCCTTTAGCCGTCTCTGTGTTGTGTTTTCGAAAAACAGCGAGGATAAGGGTGGCGAGTCGGCCCATTTTAATTAAAAACAGGTACTATGAGGGTTGCGTACTAATAATACGGCGTGATCACTTTCGGGAGGTCTGTGTATTGTGCAAATCACAAAAATCTAACATTTTTACCTTTATTTGTTCATGAAAAACTATGTATTTTTTTGCTGCAGGGTCCACTTGTCTGTTTCTTACCGCAGCAGCCGACTGCATGATCTGTCCGAAAACTGGAAGGGAATTTTTGCGCATGTCCATTTTTCGGACCCCTCTATACAATACGGGGGGGGGGGGCAATGCCCACCTGGAAAGGTGTGTTCAGCTTTTCTTAGCGCGATATTGCCTGTACTCATTACAGCAAATAAACTGAACATTATTGTTTAATGATTTATTAGTTCTATTTGTTTATTTACTTGGTATTATTTTCTTTAAATATTTATTTATGCATTTGTAAAAAGCAACACCAGGCATGGTTGTTGTTATAAATAATAATTAAATGATCATGTTTATTGTTTGTTATTTATTTTTTGTTTATTTGGTTTTTTTATATTGTATGTTTAATTTATTTATATACCAATATTTTATCTATTTTATTTGTAAAATGCCCACCGTGATTGTTTCTGTTTGTAAATAAACATATTCCAGGGTATTGTATTGTTATTGTATTGTTTATTGTATTGTTTATTGTTAGGTTGAGCCCTTGATTTTGTAAAGTAGTAGATATTAGTAAGGTCTCAGACGGGGTATTATAATGACAGTTCAATGTTTTTAAGTGAGGTATATTCAACTACCAAAAATAACCCCCCCCCATGGAATCCATCATTATTTGATCATAATGATCCCCGATCCCCCGTATCCGTCGACCCTTTTTAAGATTTAAATAGAGAAAGGAGAGAAAAAAAATTTAAAAAAATGGGAAAGAAAAAAAGCACTCTAAAAAGTGTGTTTTAGCAATTTGAACAATTTCTGGCCTTCACTTTGTAAAACATGTTTAAAAGCTAAACATGCATACATGTCAAATATTGTAAAATTCAATGTTAATTCAACTAGTAACATGTAGCCAGTAACCACAAAACCCGTTAAGCCATTTCGACCATGTTTCCAAAGTGAAGGGAAAATGTAAAATGGGGTGTTTTAGAAAAAGTTTAATCTCTAAACACAGTTGTTGCAGTGAGATAAAGGGAGAGAGAAAAACAAAAAAAGAAAAAGAGCCTACACCCCTCATTCAACTCATTACTGCCGGCACTGATTTGGAAGAGTTTGAAAATTTAAAAGGCCCTATGTGACATGTGTTCTGTTCAAATTATATTTTGAAAGGTAGCAATGGGAAAGGCAGTGAGGACACTTGGCTTTTGGTATAAATTCTTTTGTAGCCAAATAAAAAATAATCTTTCTGTTCTACCATAGACAATACCTCTGAAGGGGGGTTTGTTTTAGGGTTCCTAAAAGTTTAAGGTTCTACAAGAACCATTTTCGTGGCTACAGAACCTTTTAAATTTTCACGGGGTTCTTTATAGGAACCATAAAGTGGATGGTAATAAAGCACCTTTCTGAGGGCGGCCGTTAGGTTCTTGGGTAATATTACAGGAAAGAAAAAAATGAGGGGCAATCAAATTAGTTTGGGACTCAAAAGGTTTTCACGACTTTCATGTAATTAACCTTTCAAAATATATGTAACACATTACAAAGAACTTTCTAGGCCTATTAATTTGGACAGGTTCTTCATAGAACTTTTAAGGTTAGACCTTAGCAGCTTAGGGTGATGTGAAACATACGGACAAAAAAAAAATTGTTCTATGTGACCCATTATTTTCTAGAGTGTACGGGTAACGTATGTGCGGTATCTATAACCCCCGGCTCATTTCGCGTCTCTCCAGCCGTTCCCAAGACCCCCATAATCCAGTCGTTAAAGTCCCCTTTTTGACTCAGAACTGAATTTTAGCCAAATTCAGCTCTTCAAGCCTGCAAAATTGTCAAAATTTCAGTGCCAAAGCCCTACTTTCGGAGACCAAAATCAGTCACAGCCCCCTCAAGTTCGGAAAGCGGGGCCGCCCACCGACCTGAATAAAAAGTTGAGTCTAAATGTTTGCCCCTCAGGCAGGAAAAAAATAATACTATCAATAAATTGATCAGTTTTTTTTTTTATTACCGTTCTCCCGTGTTCAACTTTGCATAATGGTGTTAGTATGAGCCGATTAACTATAATTTTATTGTTCGGCCTTTACCACCACCCCATTGAAATGTCTGCATGGTGAAACGGGAAAGGTAGAGGGTGATGAAGGCACAAATTGAAACGTATTATTGAATGAAGAAGGGCAGCAAAAAAAGAAAACGACCCGCGCAAAAAATGGCAAAACCATTAAAAGCCATTAATCGCAAGTTTATTACACGGTATGCATTGTAATGGCTAGCAACTATACCGTGAATTGGAATATCAGTGGCGTATCCTGGGGAAAAGGGGGCGCTGTGCACCACCCCCCCCCGTGCCAAAGGGGGGCGCCAAAAAGAAGGAAAAGGAGGAGAAAAGAGAGGAAGAGGGAAGAAGGAAAGGGAAAAAGGGAAGGAAACGAAAGAAAAATTTAGAGATGGAATGGGAGGAGAGGAAAAGAAAAAGTTAAAATGAAAAGGGGAGGGGACAATAAAGGGGAAAGAGATAGAGATAATTCCTTTTCACCTAAGCTTTTCTAGGGCCAGCTAAGAAGAGATTAAAATTGAGGGCGCAAAATATGCAATAATAATGAGAAAAGAGAAGTATAAAAATAATTAAGGGCGCCAAAAAGGATAGAAAACACAATAATAGCGAGAAACGAATGGGTGGTGAAATAAATTGGAAAGAAAAGTGAATTATGAAAAAAAGTGCAGCAAAATGAGAAGAAAAAGAAAAGGATAAAAAAGAGAAGGGGCGGCCCAAAAAGGAACAAAAGTTGAGAAAAGGTTTAAGGAATTAAAGGGGCGTAAAAATAGCAAAGGGAAATGCAGAGCTTAAGAAAAATAAGGGCGTCAAACTGAAAAAGGGTTGAAGATAGTTTAAGGAAAACGGACGCAACGAATAGCAAAGGGATTGGAGTTTAAGGGGAATAATAAGGGCGTCAACAAACCAGAAAAAAAGGACAAGGGCGAAAAATAAGGAAAGGGGCTCGAAAATCGTCATTGTTGATGTAATTAACGGCTAGTTGTTGGGAAATTTGAACTAATTGTTATTAATTACATGCAGAGGCGTTACCAAACCATTTTCTGGGGGGGGGGTTTCTGGTTGCCGCCCCCAAAAATGTCCAATTGCCGACCGTAACAATTCAAAAATTTTCCGTCTCGCTGCACTCCGATTGTTATTTTATGTGTTGTTATGCACATCAGAAGATGTGGAATGCGGTTGCGCAGCACTTTTTCAATTTCACCACATGGGGAGCCAAAAAGTTCATCGTCAGTTTGCCCCCCCCCCACCACCCTACCCCCCCCACCCCCCCCCCCCCCCCCACCGGGTATTAGCACCTGGATACGCCGCGCTGCGCTGAATATAGTTAAGCTCGAAAATGTGCTCTGTCGCAAACGAAGGCATTGTCGGAATCTCGATATAATATTTAGATCAAAATATGGTTATAACCATAATGTGCAATTAGATTATTCAATTCAGGTGTGATCTATTACATTGGCAAGCATTCCAAATGTAGAATAAAAAACCTAGGCTCGAGAAAAAAATTGAGCGCTTCTTTGGAATGTTCTCATGGCTCTTTAATGGACTGCAGGTGCTTTATTCCGTGAAGGGTTTCGAATTCATTAAGTGTGTCAGAAAACAAGTGGTCAGAGGGGTCAGGGTCGGAGCATTACAGAAGTGTGTGGTTCGAGAATCGATAAAGAGGTTAATTATTGTTGAAATGCGAATTATGAAACACCTTGATGAAACATTAACTTTACGAGGGGTAAGGGTGCAGGTCCGTAGGCTATACGGGGTACGGGGAAAGGTATTCGCATTTATCCGAAGGGGTTAGTTTATCCGAAGAATCGCTATTTCGAAGGTTCCTTATCCGAAATTTGTTATTACGAGGGTGGTTTATCGAAGGTTTCATTTTTCGAAGGTTTTTTAAATCCGAAGGAGTGTTATTCGAAGGTTCGTTTATTCGAAAAAGGAAATCAGGTTCGTTTAAGAAAATTAAATAACGATTACATTTAGCTCAGTTATTCCATGTTCGGATCAACGAACCGTATTTCATTTTGGATCAACGAACATTTGGATAAATGAAATTGGAATAACACAACTTAGGATAAAACGACAGTGGAATAAAAAAATGGTATAAAGAAACAATGTTCGGAATTAGCGAACCTTTAGAATAACGCTTACGTAGGTATATAGACAATAGTACAGGTATATAGGAAACTGTTTTTATAGGGTAGAATTATTTAGGGTGCAAATTCAAGCTTCGAAAAAATGATTAGGGTGCTTTCTGTTTATACTGGTCACGAGGAACCCCCTTAACCAGCAATGATAAGGCCCCTGGGACATTGAGATGTTGTATATAGAAGTCATATTTTCTATGCAGGAGCACCGGGAAAAGTTACCTTTGATACATCATAGAGCTATAAAAATAAACATTTCTAGCTTGCTATGAACAAAAACCATCTCCAATTGTGGTCGACCAAATAATAATAATAAAGACTAATAATAATAATAATAGAATAATAATAAGTAGCCTATATTATTATAGTCTTATTATTATTAGACTAATAATTATAAAAAAAATAATAATAATCGTCGTCGTGCCATCGTCATGCGTTAATTGTCGTTAATTAGTCATCGAACATGGCTTTGTTGTCAACATCTTCGGTCTTATCATCGTTATTTTCAATTTTCCATTACAAGCACCTGCTGCGTAAGTCCGGCCGTTGATATACAATCACGCATGCGCCGACCCTGAACTTGACCACATGGGTCACGGACTTTCCGGTTACATTGTTGTTTGGTGACAGGGTTAACTAAAACAATCAGTACAACACAAATAATTACCAAGATGTAGAAGAATACCAAAATAACTAACACTTTATAATAATACAAAAAGGAACGTACAGCGTTTTTTCGGAATAGTGTTTCGAAACTGCAAGGTTACTGTCCGAAAAACTGGCAAAGGCAGTCGAAAAACTGGCACAACCAACGCACATCCACAAACAGTACCAGTGATTCGATGTCATTGTTCGCCGATGGTGAAAGAATGCAATGTTTATGCCAACACCATGTCAATGCCACAAGTAAGTTGGGCATGGTCATATTTTTTTTTTTTTTTTTCTTCGTGGTATGGTGTTTGGGGGGTAAATATCGAAGTATTTTGAAATATTAGCGAAGTCCTTAGTGTCCGATAATTGGTAGACTACCCTACCAGGAAATTCAGAAGCTGAAAAAAAAAATCTGGTTTGCCCACAGTGAAATTGGGACAGCAAAATGGAGGTAGGGAGTTAGGGTAATGAATTGCATTTTGAATGACATAGTGCTTTCATCCTAAAACATTGACTGTACACTGTATGTGCTCATATCTTTGAGGTATATTTTAAAATTAAAATTGGGACTGAAGAGATTAAAGACAAGACGTCTTGGCTTGTTTGGTTTAAAAATTGTACCAAAAAAATACACAAAACTTTTATTACAATTGGCTACAAATGAGGTAAGACTTGTAAAGAGGATTTATGAAGTTACCTTTATAGTGTAAGACTTTTTTACTTCAGCCGGTACAAATGGTCAAAGAGATATAGTCTGTGATCAGATTCTTGTGGTGTGTGTGTGTCTGGATGTGCTGTAATACTTGTAGTGCCTTCCATTTACAGTTCTGTATGCTCCATTATGAATTGATTTGCGATAGTGTGCTATAGTAACAAAAGAAAAGTCGCACAAGTATACCCTGTTATTTTGTCGGCGCTTGTGACTTGGTGCATGATGTGTGTATGTATGCGCTGTGGTCGTATGTATGTGGTGTCTGTGTGTGCATGCATTGTATGCACATGTGTCTGTATGTGCATGTGTCGTATGTGATGTCTGTATGTGCAGCGTGGGTATGCACATGTATGTGTTATGCATGGTCAGTGGTGTGTTGTACCAGAGGCGGCAGCGCTTATCCCCTCTTGTGGGAATATTGTCCCCCCGCCAATTTACAGTGAAAAACAACATGAGGCTATACCGTAATAACAAACTATGCTACCCCCCCCCCCCCCCGAAAAATATTGCCCCCACCCCACCCACCCATTGCAAAAACTGGCTACGTCATGGTGGATGTGTGTCGGTAATGGCATGAAAAATCTCTCAATTTAATTGGCTCTTCATTTGTTGTTGATTTGGACCCAAGTTCAAGAATTTGCTAACCCAAAACCAAGTCAATAAACATTACAAAGGATTTTTATATCTGCAGATGCTGTACAGGCCCAGTGCACCCAGGCAAAGTTTATCTTCTTTGAAAATCTTAGCGTGCACTCAACACTCAACATCTTGATTTCAAGTGGATTGACTAAATCTTTTGTATTGGATTGGGGCTTGTATTCATTGAATTATTTGAATTCAATGGTCTTGAAATTCATGGATGCAACAAGTTAACTAGGACCTTTTTTAAAATCAAGACATTTTAGGTTACAGCGTATGCGTATGACGTACCACGTGTTAGGATGATTAAACTTGGCGATGACCCTCTTAACAGTCTGAGTTGCTCATAAGAGAATAACCGTTAACCTAATACTAGCTCAAAATGTCAATTCAAAGACTTCAGTGCGTATTAAAGACCGTTGGTTCTGAGATTCTAGTCGTATTGTATGAGTTTACCTAAAACATCTTGCAACAGAAGCAACTTGTTTTTGTTTTTGGGTTATTTTGGCCAAAAACTTTTAGTAGGGTATCAGGTTGCTTTCTAGCTCAAAAATTACATGGCTATTTAGCAACTTTAATTTCATGACTTTGTCTTACCAAAAAGCGAGGTTTTTAAACCGAATTTTTTCATTCATTTTTTGAAAGTTTTGTGAACTTTTTCTGGAAAAGGGTTTTTTTAAAGTAGAATAGAAAAATTGGATAAAAATGGTAAACTGATATGTGTATTATATTGTATTCTTTGTCCTTTTCAAGCACATTTGAAAAATCCTATTCCTGTGAGTTGGTGTTTTTGATGCTTGGTGCCTTTATTATGTTTTTCTTTGTAAAGCGCTGTGTGTTCTTAGATCTGAGCGCTTATAAATGCTTGTAAGGATAGATAGCTTTCAAACAAAGTACAAAACATTACCACTGATATTGATAAGCATTCTAATGGGTCATCACGCACAACTGTTGGAAGCAGCACGTGCATATATTTAAAGTTGCAACGAGAGATTTTGAGACACCCAAATATTGTGTCATAATAGTAATTTCATAGATTAGACAATAGATTTCTTACCTTGTATTTGACTACAGAATGTCTTAGAGAAAGAGGGTGATTCTGATTTGCTTATATTTCAATGTAAAACATAGGCTGAATTTCGTATTTGCTCCTATACAAAATTAGAAATTTCACAATTTTTGTACCAAAGAAACATTTCTCAGCTTAATCCTTTCAGATGGGGATATTTTTGATGGAAAGCTTTACATCAGGGCAAAAATAAGTACTTTCGATTTTTAAAGGGACACCTGATATGTGAAATCTCTCGTTGCACCTTTAAGCTTTAGCATAATGCGCTTCACAGGCAAGCACCTGTGAATGCACACAAGCATTTAATACAAATTCTCGTTACTACATTTGCTCTGAAGTTTAAATATTCATTTCTAAAGGTCTATTGGAAAATTAAAGGGGGCATTTTGTGATCCACAGTCCTCTGTCTCAACAAAAAAAAGTTGAGATTTTTAATCATCTGAGCCATTGCCTCAGTATAGTAATGGTGTGCCTAGTTCAGTGTTCCCAACCTGGGGGTCACGACCCAAAAGGGGTCGGGGGAGAAAAAAAGAAGGGGTCGCGAAGGTAACTTTACACAATCGCAATTTTCATTAAAAAAAAGTAGAATAGAAAGATTTCAAAAAAGCAAGGTGCTCCTGGTCGATAGCCAATTATGTGAGGAACATTGGTGTAAATTGTGATGCAATAATAGGACATGTAACAAGCGTGGGGGGTGTAAAGTTCACGTAGCTCGCTTGTGATAATCATTAAAAAGAGGTCTGTGGGGAATCTAAAGGTTGGGCAACCCTGGGCCTAATTCTATGTGAAATTTGATCTACTTTGGAACAAAATTCATACATTTTCTGTTCATAATTGATACACAAAATTACCAAACAGTGGTCTATGGAGCATCGTGATGTGAACAATCAGCTCATAAAGACACTAGGCAGTTATTCATCCGAAAAAAGAGTCAAAGTTGCAGCAAAAAATATTTGAAATTTGCTAGGATAGCGTAAAGTGAAGGATTAGTCTATGGAATTCTACCGAGTTATATTTACAACTGAAAAATTAAGAGAAGAAAAGCAAGAAAATAAGGGTTTCAAGCGTTGTGAACGCCATTCAGAAATTTGTGTTGTAATACAACTAATGACTAAAATATCCGCATTTGTCATAGGTACTTTTGAGTCTTATCACTTGTGGTGTGTGGTAGTCCCTATATATCTTACAGACATGGAAAAAAATATTCAGTTTAATTTTTGCGATTACCTATTTTATCAAATCACTGTAGTTAGTGGCCTTTTAGAAGATTAAAATACACCATCAGACCAACTTGAAATTTTAGAGATAACCTTTTCTCAAGGAACATCTAGTGAACCATTATAAAAGAATATGAAGGTCATATGATCACAGAATTCCCCTTAAAGCAATATTAGCACATTTTTTTGACGCGCGCCCCCAATTTTTCAAAACTTGGAGATTTTTACACGATTGTCATGGTAGTGGCTAGAAAACTATACTGTGAATGGTTAAGCCGAAAAATGTCTATGTGTCACAAACTGAGCGAATTTGTACTAGAATAATTTTATCGGGGGGATCCCCGATAATAAATACAACGGACTGCTGGAAATTCGGTGCCTTCCAATTTGGTTGCAATAGCCGCGGAAATAGCGCCATGTACGTGTCTACGATCATCCATTAGTTGTTTTAATAGTTCAGGCAAGTACCCCACTTACCTCCCCCTTTGCACCCTTGGCCCCCTCTTGCCCCCCCCCCCCTCCTTTTCTCGAGGTGGCACTTATTTTCATATGGACGGACATAAAGATAGCATTTCCAGCCTGCCGTTATAAGTTAAGTCCAATCGGGGGATCCCAATTCCAATTACAAAATCGCTTATTTGTGATAAATACGCATTTAGCATTCTCGTTCGAAGTTATAGGTATTGACAATTACCAACGTAACGGTGCAAAAATCTCAATTTGAAAATTGGGGGCGCTCTCAAAAAATGTGCTAATATTGCTTTAAGTTTCATACTTAAGGGAACTTATACGTAGACCTTGGAACTTGGAAGTAATAAACTGTTCCAAGTTATTACTGCGTGTTTTTACAGCATGGGTTTGGATATAAAGATAGTAAATTCCACAGGGTTATAAGAACTTCATGAGTTCAGGGATGTGACTTTTTACAAAGGTGATTGGAACAGAGGTAGGGGTTAAAATCCTGCTGTATGTATTGTATTGTTGTTGTTAAAGAGCAGGCCTGTAAAAATAGCTGGTATTCTCAAAGTTCGGGGTCTAACTTTTACAGGGTTACATCAGGGTTAGTCCTCACGGGTGGACCTTTTTTTCCTTGCAGCATACTCTGAATGTGGCTGTAATTATGAAAAAATTCTCATAGATGGTCTGTTTCCTCAGCCCATTACATTCACTTCTACATGAAGTAATGTTTCAAAGGAACCAGGTCATTCAAGACGGGCAAATCTGATTTAAAGGCGGATTCAGAGATTTCGAATAACAAATTTTTGGTGTAGTATTAAAATAGTATTGAATCTGAACTAAAAATAGTTAAAACTAAACTGCTATTTCCAAAGTTGGAGTTGAATCAATTTTTTGTTTTTCACTTCAATGCAGCAAACATGTAGCACAGTGTAACAGTGCCATAGGATACTGTGTATAACAAAATTTCTGGACGCTAATTTTATTGTTATTTCTATAGAAACAGATTTGAGCTTTGTTTTCACACAGTTATTAGTATATGACAAACATTATGTATATGCCAAAAACACAATTTGTTTGGAAAAAAGTGTGCACCCCTCTAATTCGGGAAAATCTCTGAGTCAGCTTTTAACCAAGATCTGAAGTGTGCTTCTTTTGAGATACTGCAACGACTCTGCCTTCTACACTTGTGTCGGCGTAGAATCTGATTGTTCAACGTTTGGGTCATTCCACGAAGTTGTGATACAAAGTGTGACAACGTGTTTCTTTGAGATCATGTACACAAACAAGCAAGTACCGCCCGGGTACATTTCGGATCATTAGAATCGAAGACGTGCGGAAGAATTAGATTTCAAAAAGTTTCAAACATTAACATTTAGCCTATGACTTGAACTTTTAGTTTCTAGTTGAAACAGGTTGCTAATGTTCCTAATAGTGACTGAAAAAAGGCCCCCAAAATGTCTGTCCAAAAGTAGTAACATTATAAATCTTTACTCATGGATGTCTTTTTTTTTATCAGGAGAATTAATACAATTTATTAATTAATATTGAATTATGTCAATAAATAGCAGGAATAGTGTTTGCATACATCTCTCTCTAAGATGATATCCATACTAAAACTTTATTGTTACTAATACTATTTTGTACATACCCCTTGGACAGGAGTGCCCCGTCCAAGAGAAGAAGCATTGCAACACATTTTAAATCTAAACACTTATTCTCTCCACTGGCTCCATTGCCCAGAGGCTCAAATTCAAAGTCTTCCTCATATGCCTTCATAGCTTTTCATATCAATTGTCCTCAGTAATCTGTCTTCATATTTCCAGATTTACAAGTCCTTTATTTTAATGCTCACCGTTCTAGCTTATCATCAATTGTCTTTTTCCTCTTCAAATACCATATGATACTGTACCTTGCCTATAGCTGGGCCTCGCCTTTGGAACGAGTTGCCTAAGTTGCCATTCGTGACCTTGATAGTGTCTCAGTTTTTAAAAGCCATTTCAGTCTCATCTTTATCCTACTGTAGCCTTTAATTTCCTTTCCTATTCCAGCGCCTTGCCTACTTTGTAAACGCGCTTTCATGAATCTCATTCTTATTATTGTCAAGATACTTTCCAAAATGTAAAACACGCATAAAACATGTAATGAAATTTGAAACTTACTCATTTTTGTATTTGTTGCTAATAAAACAATATCCATGATGGGAACTCAAATGAGCACTTTACTCTGAAACATGCCAAATACAACGAGTATAAAGAACGATGTTTTACATTTTGTGATAAAAGTACATAGGGTCTACTTGGAAAATTGATAAGCCTGTATCAAGTAATTGAAAAAATAAATGTTATCATTTTATTGTATAACAGAACTGACAAAAATTAGGGATCAATAAAGCGTGAACTTGGTCTTATTTTTTTTGGAAGGAAAGAGCGTGTATGGTGATCGCTTTCCCCGATGAGAACTTCAAGCTAAAGCGTATGGTGCTGGTTGGCTTAGCAATGGCTAATGCGGCAAGGACACAAATGCCCCAGTTCTCATCACCACAGTAAAGACTTCATGGCTAGATGGCAAGCATGGTATTGTCAAATTATTTGGGAATGGTAAGTGAAATGAAGTAGAGAATTAAAGATGTGAAGGGGTTACACAGGAGGGTCACATTCACCAAACCAATTTTGTGTCGTCTGTAGAATTGCAAGAAGGCACATAGTAGGGATACTCTGGTCGTATGTGGTTCATTTAGTAGACATGAAGGGTGAATGCTGATTGGTTAAGGTCCCAATTAATTGTCCCGTCATTCCCAGAGTAATTTTCATATCACTGGATAGAGCCTATTACGTAATGCTTACACAATATCAAGTCCCTACTTTACAGATTAAAATAAGATGTAATGATCTTGCGCATCTGTGGAAAGAGACTGTTTTGGTCCAGCTCCCTCTAAGCACAAATCCCAATATGGCCTGTTTCTTGAACACATTGGTGTTGTGACTGTGCTGACAATCCCAAACAAATATTTTAAATTGATACCATTTTCATTTGTTCTGTCACAAACACATTTAAAAGTTCCCTGTGACTTTGGAGGGGACTAGTTTTTTTTTTTGACCTATGAGATGTCTTTCAGAGAGGTAAGCTAGGGCTTATTCCTAGCTACAGTGCCATGTACCCTGCAGAACTTTCAACTATTACGGGACTGTGAAAATAGGCAGACTACTGAATCAGTCTGTGGCCATGACATCTGGTTTAGGACTGCCTGTGTTGAAAAATTGGGAAATTGTGTGTATCAGGACATGATGACTGAGTTTTGGTACTGTGCAGTTAGTCCAACTTTTTTGATTTGTACATTGGAGGCCTCAGTAGGGCCTCCAGAAAAAGGGCCTATTAGGGGGCCTAATATCTTTTGGATTTGTAATTGACGACAGTAGTAGTGAGTGTAGCTGTGCTAATCAAGATTTAATAAAATTTAATCTGCCTTTGGCTTACCCCTTCAAATGTCTATAAATGATAAATTGTTACCCCCTGTTTGTTCTCACGGCAATACGGAAAAATATCTATGGTTTGTTTCCATGCACATTCGGCTGTCGCCTCATGTTGATAATTGGAAACAAACCCAAGATATTTTCCGTATTGCTGACAAACAGGGGATAACTCATAGTATTGTGTGTGTGGATCTGTGTGGTTGTGGCTCAATTTTATTACCCCTAAATATTGGATGCTGTATGAGTTCCATAAGGGGGCCGTTATATCATGTAAGGGGTGGGGGGGTGACATGTTGGTGACCCCTCATGTGACTTCTGGCCCCATTCACAAAACTGCGACGGCAGAAGACAATTGCGTTCTGGGGAATGCCGATGGATTTTTTAACTTGGCATGAATTTGAAACACATTAAAAATAATTCCGGCACGTTGAAATGCTGTAAACGCTATCAAAATATCAATTCCAATAATAATAATGTCCAAAAGTAGTGTCAAAAAAACTAAAAATTAAAATTGGCATAATTTTTTGAAGAGCATAGTGGTACACAGTAAACAACAAGAGTGTTGAATTTTGATAATTCTGGTGTTGTCAACACAGCCAGTTCTTAAAGCACTATCAGTGAATTTCTAAATCGAGAAAATCGA
>JAMKCH010002778.1:0-36624 GCA_023653785.1 Ophioderma brevispina
AATAATACCGAAAGGCATTGTGGGAAAAAGGATGCGGCTCGTATAGCGATTGCGTGTTAACTTTTCCGTGTTTGCGAGCACCGAAGTACCCGACAAATACATTCAATTATCTCGCTAGGTTCTATAGGTTCAGACCTAATTACGATACATATCCAAAACAAAACATAGTAACGGACCCTCTGATGCAAAAATCTCCATAGAACCCCTTCGTTTTCCAGAGATATTTGAGATTTAGTTTCATTTGCATGCATTCGCTATGACGGACTGATAACGTTAATCTCTCGCGCAGTACTAATTTAGATAATATCTTTCGAAGTCTGTGACACAGACTACACACTTTTTCGGACCGCCGTAGTCATCACCATTGTCATCGTCATTGTCGTCATCGACATTATCGTTATTATCATCATTCCCATCATTATCATCATCAACAATATTATCAATAGCAGTATTGATATTTCAAGTACCTCAGGTAGGACGTTTCCAAGAAAAATGCTGAAGTCTGTTTTTGGCACTGGCATCTGAAATTCAGACAAAATAAAATTAAATAAAAAAAATAGAAAAGAATATTCACTTGGGAGGGGTAAGGGCGAGAGAGGTGGCGATAGAAACAGACATTGAATGATAGAGAGGGGCGTGAGGAATAAGGGAGGGGTCATTATTTACGCCAGGGGAAAATTATGTGAGTGAGAGTGGGACCATGAAAATTTTCATCAAAAAGAGAGGGAAACAAACGATTAAATAGAGAAATTTCACATAGGCGGAATGCAAAACTTTTGAACGGAAGCAAAGGGATATGTTAACAACGCTTCGCCGAAAAAAATAAATACCCCCTTCTCCCCGGCATAAATAGGGAGCTTCGTTTTCCACGACGGATCGTTCTATGACGGTAAAAGACCAAGCGTAGTCCTCCTCGCCACGACGGTTGTAGGGCTCTTTGCGTGTTGTAGGATCTGGAGGGCCGACGTATCGCAAAGTTGGCGCATGCACACATGTTAATTCGACTCCGAGGAACCGTCCTAGAACTATCCGTCGTGGATTTCGATAGCTCCCTAATTTAACCACTACGCAGCGCGCAGGCCCGTAGCCAGGAGGGCTACCGCCCCCTCCAAAATAAAAAAAAAACAAAAATGATTCTAGTATGTCTAAAGTGACTCCATATTGGGGTAAAAAAATTGGTCGATTTATGCAATGGTCGGAAAAAAATCTTCCCACCATTTAAAAAATCTCCCCATAAAATGTAAATGTGCCAATTTTTTAAAAATCCGCCCAAATCCTGGCTACGGCCCTGGCGCTCCCTAACAAAGTTTGCTAGATCGACAGCCTATATGTCAAAAGCAGTACACATATGCAGTACGCAGACACAGCTATGCATGCGTGCGAGCACCCGCAAACGCACGCACGCATACACACACACACACACACATACGCATACACAGAAACACACACGCATGCGCGAGCATGCACGATTCACACCTTTGCTGTTTTCCATGACATGGAGTTTTCGCCTTTGCTCGCTTTGCTAGTCTCGGCACCATTTTCCTCATTTCAATATCTGGGAAGTTCTTCTGCATTGGCAAAGGCTGTGAAGATAATAATCAGGAAAACTTCATATTTCACAAAAAGGCATCATAAACGGGTGTTCAATATCACAAAGTTGGAAAACGCACAAACTGCTGTTTTTTTTTCTTTGGCGCTATTTTTTAACACCAGAAGCATCTGCAATTGTAGATATCCTGAATTTACACAGAACAACACAACCGATGTTAATTTTCTTGATTCTACATTATGGAACACAATTCGGTTGTATGCTTCCTCCTAACAAAATTTTAATCTGCCTACTTTTAAAAGTCCTCCCAAATTTTGGCGATGGGCCTGCCGCCCCTTAATAGGATTTGTTTGATCGACAGCCTATACACGTCAAAAGCAGTACATACAGATGCAGTCACACAGACACAGACACACCTTCATTCATACGCACAAACACACACACACACACACACACACAAGCGTGAGCGTGCTCGATTCATACCTTTGCTGTTTGCCGTGATTTGGTGTTTTGGCTTTCGCTCCCTTGGCTAGTCTCGGCACTAATATCCTTATTTTCAACATCTGGGAAGAAATTATTCCGCATTGGGACAGGCTGTGAAGATAACCATCAAGAAATTTAATTTTGAATATCGGGACATATTTTACAAAAAAAGCATTGTAAATGGTTGTTCAATTTCACAGAGTTGGAAGACGTACAAACTGCTTCGTTTTTTCTTCGGCGCTATATATTTTAACACCAGAAGCATCGGCATCTTTTATTTTATAAATTGTTGATATCCTGAATTTACACAGAACAACACAGCTGATGTTAATTTTCTTGATTCTACATTATGAAACACGGTTAGGTTGTATGATTCCCGATAGCAATCTTCCTCCTAACAAAATCTTACTAATCTGCCCACTTTCAAAAATCCGCCCAAATCCTGGCTACGGGCCTGCCGCTCCCTAACAAGATTAACTTGATCGACAGCCTATACACGTCAAAAGCAATATATACAGATGAAGTCACACAGACACATACACACGTAGACACTCGCACGCGCAGACACACACGCACACAGTCACACCTTCATTCATCCGCACAAACACACACGCACACTCAAGCGTGAGCGTGCTCGATTCATACCTTTGTTGTTTGCCGTGATTTGGTGTTTTGGCTTTCGCTCCCTTGGCTAGTCTCGGCACTAATGTCTCCATTTTCAACATCTGGGAAGAAGTTATTCCGCATTGGGACAGGCTGTGAAGATAACCATCAAGAAATTTAATTTTGAATATTGGGACATAATTTTCAAAAAAACATCACAAATATCACAAAGTTGGAAGACACACAGTGTGTTTCCCCTTTGGTGCTTTATTTTAACACCAGTAGCACCCGCATATTTCATTTTATTAATTGTAGACATGAGACATGAATTTACACAGAGCAACGTACAGCTATGTTAATTTTCTTGATTTAAGTTGTATGCTTCTTGGTAGCAAATACACACTCAATGTCAATGTTGCATGATGCAAATATTAATATTAACATAATATTAATATAATAAATACAGTGATCATAATGACACATTCATGAATTGAGTGAGAAGTGATGAGTCACATGTAACAGATAATTCATGAGTGTGAAATAAGATCGACATGAGCAATCATGAGATCAATAATTTAATTACCCCAATGAGTAGTTTTGTAATGGAGACTTTATAACATTAAGGTAAGTTGGGACATTGAAGATTCAAATCAACCATTAAGATATGGAACCTTTAGGATATAATGATGGTTGTGTTGAATGCCCAAGCATTATGTGCCATTAGGAGGGTTACACGTTGTATGCCATGATGTCAATCATTGGATGCCATATAAGGATGGTTACACGTTGTACGCCATGCATTGTGTGCCATTAGGAGGGTTACACATTGTATGCCATGATGTCAATCATTGGATGCCATATAAGGATGGAAGCACATTGAATGCCATGATGTCAATCACTGGATGCCATATAAGGAGGGATACACATTGTATGCCATGTCAATCATTGGATGCCATATAAGGATGGAAGCACATTGGATGCCATGATGTCAATCATTGGATGCCATATAAGGAAGGATGCACATTGTATGCCATGATGTCAATCATTGGATGCCATATAAGGATGGTTACATATTGTATGCCATGACGTCAATCATTGGATGACATATAAGGATAGTTACACATTGAATGTCATGAAGGCAATCATTGGATGCCATATAAGGATGGAAGCACATTGGATGCAATGATGTCAAGTATTGGATGTCATGGTTGCACATTGGATGCCATGATGTCAATCATTGGATGTCATAAGGATGGTTACACTTTGTATTCCATGAAGTCAAGCATTGGATGCCATAAGGATGGTTGCACATTGTATGCCACAAAGTCAATCATTGGATGCCATATAAGGATGGATGCACATTGGATGCCTTGGTGTCAATCATTGGATGCCATATAAGGATGGTTACACATTGTATGCCATGATGACAAGTATTGGATCCCATAAGGATGGTTGCACATTGGATGAATGATGTCAAATCATGGATGACCATAAGGTTGTTTATGACATTAGGCTGCCTTGATGTCAATCATTGGATACAATAGGGATGATAAGCACATTGGATCATGTGTCACCGAGGGAGGTTCAGTTCATCTCTCCATGGGGGAGTTTTATTACAAAGTGAATATAAACCACCGGCCATTATCACATACAAAATGATTCATCATTGTTAAAGAATAGGAAAAACACATATATAGTATTTACAGAAAATGTCAATCGTCTCCTTGTACTCAGCAAAACATGAAAAGCAATAGTACCAATTCAGTTAGAAGGTTTCATTTGATGAGGTCGTGCAATTGACTAATTGTCCAATGTTGGTTGAAAATTGTGGGCAGATGAATGAAGAAAAATATTTGACTCATAGAGTGAAAAAAACTGCATCTTAAAAAGAAAATGGATGCCATGGAGCATGATAAGAATGGGTTGCACATTGGATGCCATATAAGGATGGTTGTACATTGGATGTCATATCAAGCACTGGATGCCATAGATGTTGCAATGGAATATTGAAAGTCATAATAGTTAAAACCGAATGTCATAAGGATGGTTGCAAAATTATGAGCATTGATGTCAAGCATTGTGGTGCATAACGGAATGTTATGTTGGGGATGACTGATTTAAGGCAGGTTGGCGTTATGACGTTGGCAAAATATAGGATGCCATGATGTGAAATCACTGGATGTCAGATTGAAGATGATAGCCAATATGTGGTTGTTTGATTTGAACAGAGTACAATATCTATTAAGCAAGGGGGTGAAACGCATTCGAAACCAGTCGTCCGTGGGCGCGACATTTTGAATATGCACGAATAATCTCAGTTTGGGTGTTGTATACCCCACATAATGTCATTCGATACAAAACAACCGCCAAAATATCAGTTGTTTGGTTGTTGGGTGTTGGGTTGCTGCTAGTGGGTGGTTCAATTTTGTCCTCCTACCCATGGCCACACAAAGAATGACATGACACATCAGTGTCTTGATTTAAATAAACCGCCCAAATGAATACATTCTTCACCTAAGCGCGCATTGCAGTATGAGGGAAGGAAAAAAGAGTACTTGAGCACAATGATCCAGGTACACTATTTTTACACCGGCCACGCTAACACATAAGTATTTTTAATCACTACCGATTAGTGTATGCAAAGCGGCACACAGTATGTGGAAGAAGTCGGATGGCAGCCCATTGCTTTCTATTGTTGGTTTTCTAGGTTTTCTTTGTGGTCGGCAAAAAACATGCGAGACGGTGTTGAATTTATAAAGATTAGTAACGTTTTGCATCTCTATCATATAGAACCTCTTAATATTAAGCCTTTATGTTACTTCATAAATGTAAAAGTCCCATACTCAAATTGAGGCGTGGGGAATGCGCCGGTTTTAGAGCGGCATTGCAACACAGCTGGCATGTATGGAGTAGGGTGGTCAGTTCCTTTCTCCGCCGCGGGTGTACCCTTCAACAATCTAAAAACAAGCTTAGCTACCACATTTACAGAGGGTGTGAAATGGAAGGCGCCACGCCGGGATTCGACTCGGGCCTTTGGTTTTTTTTTAAGGCAGGCGAGCGCTCTAACACTACGCTATCCCGCTACCTGTTACTTCATATCATGTTGTAATACATTTCATGCGTTATTGATAGTCTCCCAATAAAGGCGCGTTGTGGAATTATGTACCCTGTTGATGTAATGTACTACAATGGATGTCACCCTGCCATGGGATTGGCATGGGGGGGACCTTTGGTCAATTTTGTTGAAATACGAGACTTAGTTCATTGTTCTAGTCTTGCTGGGCCTAAATTGATTGTTTAATTGATAGGGTTGCTAACCTTTGTAATCTATGTAGTAGTCAGGTGAGTTTTAAAGTGTATGAACGTTTTGACAAGTCAAAAGCAGTACATAATAAGATACAGTCACACGATCACACAGACGAACACACAGACAAACAAACACACCACACACCATGGTGTAAGCAAGCTTATCCTCGGTGGCAAACCAGAGTTTTCCCATTTCTCCAGCGCCAATTTTTTCCGGCTCGCTGCGCTCGCCGGGTAGACCCATATTTTCTTCAGGTGTTCTAAAGTCTGAGGGGGGGGGACTTCCTGCTTCGGTCGGAGCGCCAGCACAAAACTCAGTATATCATTCTCATTCACTCTTCCATTCTCTTTCTCTCCTTCATTCCCCTTCTCCCTCCTTTCCTTTCCCCTTTCTCTTTCCTTTCCTTCCTTCTTCCATTCATTTTCCTGGTAGGTCGAGCTGATTTTCCCGGTAAGAGTGGTCTGGGGGGGGGGGGGGGCAATGTGACCCCGGCCCCCCCCCCCGCCTGTTCCCTACTACTGCCACACACATGCACACGTACACACACAGACACACACCCTTCAAACATACACTCACACACACAAGTCGAGTGTGCTCGTTTCTTACCTTTGTTGTTTGCCGTGATTTGGTGTTTTGGCTTTCGCACCTTTGGCTAGTCTCGGCACCAATGTCCTCATTTTCAACATCTGGGAAGAAATTAAAATTTCCCCGCATTGGGACAGGCTGTGAAGATAACCATCAAGAAATTTAATTTTGAATATCGGGAAATATTCGCCAAAAAAAAAGCATTGTAAACGGGTGTTCAATATCACAAAGTTGGAAGACGCACAAAATGTTTTTTTTTTCCTTTTGTGCTTTATTTTAACACCAGTAGAATCCGCATATTATCATTGTAGATATGGACCTGATTTACACACGAGCACCGTACAACTATGATCCATTTTCTTGATTCTACATTATGAAACACAATTAAAAGAGGCATCAGCAATCATGGGATCAATAATTCAATTATTCCAACGAGAGTGTGTTTTGTAAATGGAGATTAATATTAGGTTAAGTTGGGACATTGAAGATTCAAATCAACCCTTATGGTAGGGAACCTTTGGGATATAATGATGGTTGTTGAATGCCATGATTCCAAGCATTGGATACCATATAAGGATGGTTGCATATTGTATGTGATTAGTCAGCATTGGATGCCATATAAGGATGTTTGCACATTGGATGCCATGATGTCACACATTGATGCCATAAGGATAGTTGCACATTGGGTGTTATGATGCCTTGGGTTAGTGGGAAATTCCTCCTAGATCGATAATAAAATCCGCTACCTCACTTTTTAGGGACGTTAGGGATTTAAGGATGGTTGCACATTGGATGCCATGATGTCAAGCATTGGATGCCATAAGGATGGTTGCACATTGATGCCATGATGTCAAGCATGACTCAAGGCAGGGGTCCACTCCATGATTTTTTGTCAGGTGGTTTTGAAAGCTGATTATATAAAGGTGGTTGCACATTGGATGCCACGATGTCAAGCATTGGATGCCATAAGAATGGTTGCATATTGGATACCATGATGGCAAGCATTGGGTGCCAAATAAGGATGGTTACCATCGTATACCCTGATGTCAAGCATTGGATGCCATAAGGATGGTTGCACATTGGATGCCATGATGTCAAGCATTGGATGACATAAAGACGGTTACAAATTGGATGCCATGATGTTAAGCATTTGATGCCAAAAGGATGTTTGTGCAATGAATGCCATGATGTCAAGCATTGGATGCCATAAGGATGGTTGCACATTGGATGCCACGATGTCAAGCATTGGATGCCATATAAGGATATTTAGACACTGGATTCCATGAGTCAAACATTGGATGCCATAAGGATGGTTGCACATTGCATGCCATATAAGGATGTTTGCACATTGGATGCCATGATGTCAAGCATTGGATGCCATATAAGGATGGTTGCACATTGGATGCCATGATGTCAAGCATTGGATGCCATATAAGGATGGTTGCACATTGGATGCCATGATGTCAAGCATTGGATGCCATAAGGATGGTTGCACATTGATGCCATGATGTCAAGCATTGGATGCCATAAGAATGGTTGCATATTGGATACCATGATGGCAAGCATTGGGTGCCATGATATCAAGCATTGGATGCCATAAGGATGGTTGCACATTAGATCCGGGCACAAGATGCCACGATGTCAAGCATTGGATGCCATAAGGATGGTTGCACATTGGATGCCATAAGGATGGTTGCACATTGCATGCCATATAAGGATGTTTGCACATTGGATGCCATGATGTCAAGTATTGGATGCCATATAAGGATGGATGCACATTGGATGCCATGATGTCAAGCATTGGATGCCATATAAGGATGGATGCACATTGGATGCCATAAGGATGGTTTGACATTGGATGTCATGATATCAAGCATTGGATGCCATATAAGGATGGATGCACATTGGATGCATGATGTCAAGCATTGGATGCCATATAAGGATGGTTGCACATTGGATGTCATGATATCAAGCATTGGATGCCATATAAGGATGGTTGCACATTAGATCCGGGCACAAGATGCCACGATGTCAAGCATTGGATGCCATAAGGATGATAATACATTGGATGTCATGATGTCAAGCATTGGATGCCATATAAGGATGGTTGCACATTAGATCCGGGCATTAGATGCCAGGATATCAAGCATTGGATGCCATAAGGATGGTTGCACATGGATGCCATGATGTCAAGCATTGGATGCCATATAAGGATGTTTGCACATTGGATGCATGATGTCAAGCATTGGATGCCATATAAGGATGGTTGCACATTAGATCCGGGCATTAGATGCCACGATGTCAAGCATTGGATGCCATAAGGATGGTTGCACATTGGATGCCACGATGTCAAGCATTGGATGCCATATAAGGATGTTTGCACATTGGATGCCATAAGAATGATTTTACACTGGATGCCATGATGTCAAGTATTGGATGCCATATAAGGATGGTTGCATGTTTGGGATGCCATGATGTTAAGCGTTGCGATGGAATGATGTTAGCCTTTGGATGCTATGACGTTTTGCGATTTAGGATGCCATAATGAAGAAGTAGTCAGGTGAGTTTAAAGTGTATTGACAGTTTTGTCTGTACTTTTATCATAACTTGCTGGACATCGAAATATTTTCCATAAGTTTGCCACCAAACGGACACAGAAGTACCTTCTATAATTTGTCGGGACTCTGAAATAGAGCGGTTAACACACGTTTTGATTTACTCTAGGATTCAATGTATAATAATGAAGTTGTAGCCATTGTATAGCTGTTAATAAACAGTCTTAAAGTTGAAGCGTGACCACTAGGCTGACTTGTATAGATCGTAATAAATCGACAGCCTATACATATGGTCGATTTTCATGAAACAGTGCATTCTGAAGATAAGACACACTCAAAAAATTGTCTCAAAATTGTATGTTTTACGTTTTAAACATTTAGGTATACAATACCTATTACGGGAAAATGCCAACAACACTTCTTACGTCTCTGCATAGTATTTGCGCACAAACATTTTGTACAGCAAAAGAATAGGGTTTATTACGTTATCAAAATTTTAAAGCGACAAAATATGCCAACTGATGACATTATCAGAGAGGTTGCTGGGAACAATTTTTATTTATGCGAAGTTAAAGTTTGAGTAGCTAATTGAACTCAAGAAATATGCTCCAATTTGTCCCAATATTACCTAAAATTAGAGCTCTTAATAAACAAATATTAAGATACCTTTTACTAATTTATTCTATATATACATTTAATTGACACCATATCATTCCATGGCCAAATTATAGTTGATGTAAACTAAAATGCATTCAACGTAATAACCGATAACGTAAAAACCAAAACAGAAAACTTTTTGACCAAGATTTTTTTCCACTCTACCATTGACTCCCAAGATGTATCTGGTTGAATGTTTATATAATTTTTAATTGTGGTCGGAAATGAGTGTCTATGCCACTCTTGATCAAATTTAAATAGCTTGTTGGTTGCTGAGAATTGTGGATAACGTAATATACACTTCCTTAAAAAGGTCGCATTTTTTAAAAGGGTTCCACATTTCTTAGACTTTTTAATAGTCATTGCGAGCTGAAGAGAACACTATTTCCAACTGCCGCATTATGTTTACCTTGAAATACGATGCACAATTAGTAGAAGTTTTACCAAACTTAGCAACTGCTTTGTAAAGGATAACGTAATAAACAAGGTTTTCACGGACATTATGTTTGTATTTTAAAAATATAAAAATAAAATTGAGAATACAAGGAAAAACATCATTACATAATTTCTAAACATGTTTGGCAACAAGAAACATTGATATTTGGAAGAATTCAAGCAGCTAAGTATTCTTATATTTTGTAAAATAATTTTGATGTTGCGCGTTTCTTACCTTTACTACTGTTTGCCATGAATTGGAATTTTCGCCTTTGCTGGTCTCCGAAACCACGTCCTCATTAACATCTGAGAAGAAGTTATTCATCAAAGGCTGTGAAGATAACCATGAAGAAACTAAATTTTGAATATCGAGACATATGTCACAAAAGGCATTATAAACAGGTGTTCAAATTTACAAAGTTGGAAGACGCACAGACTTTTCCAGCTTTTTCCTTTGGCGCTAAATTTTAACACCACATGCCGCGTGGGTTGTACGCTTCCTGATTCTATATTGGACAACAGACTGTGTTGGTGTTATTTCAGGTGCACCTTGCCCGCCACTAATGTCAGAAGACACCATTTTGTTGCCATAGGAAAAGCAGTTCAATTCAGGCCCCACCATCGTGGTTAGTCATCTGGAGATAACCTTGCCCATTGATATTTCCTAAAGCAAGGCCCAATAAGCACTCCATTGCCACACAGAAGTATCCAGACTGTAGGTTTCTCTCGAGTCATGTTTGCATCAAAGTTGAAACTTGGAGGGTTCCCAGCTGGTGAATACTCAATGACGTTGTGGTTGTTAACCTCACCCCGAAGCTGAGAGAAAAATATTATTTTGAGCCATTCTGGCAGCACTATTTTTCACACTTGTGCTTTGCATGCATTCTTCATACCTGATTGACCATTGATAAATCACTTGCAACAGAAATGCAACCCTTTCATATTAGACTGGTTCCATTTCTCCAAAAAGTGCTTCCTTCAACATGACGAAGGCATTTTTGAGTAAAAGCAATTGGGTTAGTGTTTTAGATGATAATTTTTAGCTAATTCCAAAATTTCTGGTCCCCAAGCTGAATTTTGAGAGGAAATGTGCCTAATTAGCATAAATTCAAAATGGCCGCCATTTTAACGTTTGTTTGTACATAACTCAAGATTTAAGGCTTGTAATGACTTCGTTCTTGTGTCTATACAAATGTTTTCAGGGTTAAGGAATACAATTAGATCATTAGTTATAGCATTAGGTCAACTTAACAGTTAATTTGCATAAAAATTCAAAATGGGCTGCCATTTTGACATTTTTGTACATAACTCAAGATTTATGGCTTGTACTTCATTCTTGTGTCTATACATATGTTTTCAGGGTCAAGGAATTAAATTAGATCATTAGTTATGGTCATGCGCCATGAGTTGGGGTATACAAAATGAGAGTGGCGTTGCCTTTTCACAAATATTTTTAAAATTTGTTTATGTATCATAAGAACCAAGTTAGGTATTCAGCTGATTTCTATTTCATTTTAAAGGGAATTTATCTAGCTTTGATATGGTAGCAGATTCAATTTTGTGCTATCTTACTTTTTGAGTTGTCGTAATTTTAAGTCAGTCGGAGTCAGAGAGGGTGGTGCCTATGGATGAGGTGCCTACGGATGAGGCATGTGTTAAAGTCTAGGGATTTTTGATATTCGGGGCTTTTGTACTTTTTTGGTTTTATATCTTTGTAACCCTGCCATGTATTAAGATAAATAACATCTTATTTTGTTTGTTATTTATGTGGCATTCATTTTGACTCATACAACAGTTTAAGCTATGATGTTAATTGAAGGTAACAAATTAGACTGCCAGAAAAATTTTGTGCTTTTTACATCAAAATTTCACTTTTCCACCTTATATGACACTTGTGGCACCCTGTATATGCACATACGAAGGTTCTATTTGTCTTCCTTACATTTTTAGCTTAACGACAATATATAGTTTTATAGCTATCTCAAAAAAAAATTGATGACTTACTCTAATTTAAGTGTGAAAATGTGTAATATTTGGTAGTTTCAAGCATGTAACACACTTTGCTCCCAACTCATGGTGCATGAATATAAGCATTTAGGTCCATGTTGACATTAATTGCATAAAAATTCAAAATGGCCGCCGTTTTAAATTTATGCAAATTAATTCTCAATATATGGCATAATACCTTAACTGATGGTCTAGTTGTGTTCTCTGACCCTGAAAACATATGTATAGACACAAGAATGAAGTATTTACAAGCCTTAAATCTTGAGTTATGTACAAAAATGTTAAAATGGCGGCCATTTTGAATTTATGCAAATTAGGCACACTTTCCCTAAAAATTAGCTTTGGGGACCGGAAGATTTGAAATCGGCATAAAATTTCCATATAGAAACACTGTTTCAATTGCTTTTACTCAAAATGCCTTCGACTAGTTGCTTTTGAAAAATGGAACCAGTCTATATACCAATTTGCAAGAAAAAGGGACCGTTCAATATGCCAAAATCGCTGAAAATGCAACCCTTCTCGGCCGCACATCCCGTATCCCCTTTTCCAATAAGAACCCCCCCCCCCGATCTCACCACACATCTGGCGGGTGAATCTGTGTACATATGCCCATAGACGCAGGATAGACGATTCTAAAGTGATAGCGCCACCCAGAGGCAATTTCGATGAGCTACCTAATAGCTCCTAATTTATGCAGTATGACGCATTGACCGGGGAGACAGTAGCGTAAATTACACAGCACCACGTACGACTGGTGATCAATGAGCTACTGATTCCATGCCTTCACTTTCTTGATTGAGTATTCTATCCCGATTTATTTATTTATTCGCCATCATAAAAAAAATGTTTGGCGTCGCCAATCGTGAAATGCTCCAGAAATCTCGCGTCTCTCTGATATTGATCATAGCCACTCGGCAAAAGTTTGCCTTCTCCTGAAGTCATCGTGCTGAAGTTGATGACGAATGCGCATTCTGTGTGGATGAAGTTGTTATTCGGTTGAAGGATGAACGGGAAAGTCCAGGTCCATTTCATCTTGTAATCGACATAAAACTGCATTAACGTGTCTCACTGTGCGTCTTCTCCCTTGAGTGACCCTTGTCCCGATTAAGGCTTGTGCCATGATCGCAATATTTCTTCACATTTGCCCAGATGGTCGATCTCTGTCGGTAAAGGCTTCCCTGAAAGCATCTTGAGTAGTGCTTGTAGGCTTTGCTTCATGAAATTTTGTCACAACAAACAATCTTTGCTGAGTTGCAAGCTGCACCATACTTGTTTGAAGTGTGAATGCATTTTACCATTGGGTTGGCTCAATTCCTCAAGTAAATTCTAATTACATAAACTAATAATGACAAAAGTTAATCTGGCCATAATCTTTCCACCTGTTTGCCGGATAAGAAACAAAATAAGCGTTCCATACCACACAACAGCTTTAATGTCATATGTGAGATTTGACGTGCCATTTTCAAAGCACAATTTCAGTGGGCTCAATTAAAGTGCAACTTTGAAACAGTGATCTTTTTCATTGAACGGGTAGCTATGGAAACGATATTTTGAGCTATTGACGAACAATATTTTGAGCTATTGACGAAAAAAGGTATCAAAAAGCGCAGAATAGGGATTGGGCTTAATTGAAGGGGCTCGATATATGGCAAGAAGATTTGGGATAGACGACAAAATAGGCATCGAACTCACAAAAAGGAGTTGGTGACCTAAATTATGAACATTATCCCATTTTATTTGCGATTTTTTCATACAATGAAATACTACAATTAGCTACAATTGTACCTATGATTCTCTAAACTGTTGTGAGTCTATTGATTTTGTTCTCAAGAAATCTGTTACTGGGCATGGAGTCAGTTATGTCAAGAACTAATTACTCAACTTACTGGCGGGCAATGCGTTGTCTCAGGCCTTGCAACAGTAAATAAATGACTAAACCCTTCATCTACCCGGTATCTCATGGAAGACTGGCCGCACTCCTCATCTCCGGTATCCAAGAAGCCGACCTTCATATCATAAAAAGAAAGACTTCAATACATTTCAATTAATTCACGTGCAACCGCCGTGACTTCCATCATTTTTTTGTTTTCATAGCGAGTTTTGTTTTAGTCAACCAAATGATCTGACCAGTTGAGGCAGAGAAAGTCGTGTATCTGTTCCTCGTTTGGTTAATTCTGACAATGCACACCAAATCTCTGAATGAAATAGCCCTTTAATTTACAAAATGCTTAGGTTTTTTCAAATTTCCTTCAAAATGAAAGACTTAAAAATGACTGGCCTATCAAGCGATTTAAATTCGTTACTTCTGCCTCTGTCAATCACATTATGATCTTATGAAACTTCAGATAATAATTATTACGAACTATAGGCCTATGGTTAATGGGCTGAAAGACATGTATATACGGCATATCAGTACGGTTATACCTGTGAACTCCAGTTTAACTTACTTGATTAACACGGAGATGAAACGGGAACCTTTTATTTGCATCATCCGGTCGAGTGAGTATTAGGAAAAATAGGTGTCCCATGATGGTGACCCCCCAATAACATCCATTCACAACCTGTGCTCTGTAAATACATTTGTGAAACAGAAGTGATAAAAGAAAAAAGCAGTTACAGCTTTATATAAAATCTAAGGTAATTGTAAAACTGGTGTACGTACATTCTACATTTTGCAACAGATAATGTAATTATGTACAAATGGTTGACCCATTTGTTTTACTCTAATGATGCTATGCATGTAGTCAAAAGATCTTTGAAAAGACCTGTTTACAAACAGTGCTTATTATGATATTATGTATCTCATAAAATGGCCATATGACTATTTTCTACCCACCTTTGGTAGGATTCCACCCAAAAAGTGGTCACGAGGATCATTACTGGTTCAGTGATAAACCACAGGGTGAAAAAGATGGAGTACATGAAGTAGAAGGGTTTCTTCCCCGGAAAGTGCTTTAGTGTGATACCCACAGCATAGTATACCCAAAATGTGCCTGGAAAATGATTTGATGCACAATTAATACGACATTGCAATTCAAGAAGACTGTGTATATGACGCAACTGGCAGGCCATATAGGCCGTTTCGGACGCGCAAATGGGAAATGTAGTTTCAAGGTCATTGTTCATACTCTCTAAAACAATCAATCGATTTATTTCACTATTCACATTATAAAAGTAATATTATATCAACAATAAGTAGATTATATGGGTTCCTGGAACACCCCAGTAAAAAACTTAATCCTATAGCGATTCGCGTGATACGTTCGTCCCCTAGAGTTTTGGACCTATTCCAATAAGTCGGAGAGGGGTTCTACTGGGAAAATGAAAGAATTCAAATGCACGTGCCACACCGGATTATCTTGGAGGACACTCCGGTCATTAACTCACTCACCTGCCACTAAATACAATTCCATTCATGTATGGAAACGCACTATAATAGGGTATTTTGTGCATTAACATTGCTCACAATAACATGATTAACAAGTCCCCATAAGGGGCGCCCTCCAGGCCTCATTGAATTTTTCACCTCCACATATGGTCGGGGTCACATATCAGATATCGCGAAAACATGATTTTTTTAGAATCAACGACATCTTGTTAAAGAATTTTGATGATACCAAAATCAAATACAATCTGTCTAAAAAAAATGGTACAATCAGAAAAAATTTGGTTAAATAAGAAATTTCAAAAATAAGTTCATCTTACTTGGCATAATATAAAAGAACAAAGACCAAGCTTTCGAATAGTGTTGATTTCATCTTATTTGTTTTGTTTGTTTCAATTCACAGATCAATTTGGTGTGTTACGCCAAAATCGATTTTGTGCCACTTTTATGTATGGGCAGAGTTGTTTCGAGTACTGTGCCATGCTGTCTTGAAGCTCACAAAAGATTGCAAAATGGTAAAACAAAACACAGAATAAAATACACAAATACACAAGCATAAATAGTCAACATAATAAGTTCAATGATAAATATTTTCTTTTGTTAAATAATAACCACAAATATTTATTGCACGTCAATGAAATGGAGCTTATTACAAAATCATGCGAGATTGAATATAATTGGAACCAAAATAAAACACTCCAAATCCAAAGAAATAGTTTAAAAATATTACACTCTTATTGTGAATTAACTGTTGAAGTCAATAAAAAAATTGAATTTGGAAGCAACTTATCGAGGTGTCGGTAAGACTTTGCGTTTTATGATACTTCAAGACCATAAAAACTCACTCTCTTCCAGATTGCTGTAGGTCATGATTCTCTTCTATAACAAACAATGCAATGTTATACACTTTATCTTAAAGCCAAAACTTACTGAAGATAATTTCCACCATTACGAAACTGTTTTTGCATCTTTTAAAATTTCTTTATAAAGTTAATCCCTTTTTGAAGAGTTTCAAATCAGTTAAATTGTGTTTAACTAATTCTTTCACGTTTCACTCAACCAGAAAGTGGCACAAACTGGATTTTGTGTTTCGCAGTAAATTGGAGTTCTCTCTCGATTGAAACAAGCAAATGAGATGAAACAAAAATTATTGGAAAGCCTGGTCTTTTTTCTTTAAAATGATGCACAAAACGACTTACTTATGTTGAGATTTAACATTGAAAAAAAAAATCGGTTTTCGATCGTTCCATTTTTTGAGACAGACTGTAATGTCCTGCACGGCGGCCATCTTGAATCTAAACAGATCAGTCACATAAAGTGGTTCGATTTAGTTGAAGAGTATATCTCAAATGATTCGTCTCATCATTGTTACGGTCACCTGACCAAGGCCAACACCACCACCTCTAAAACTACGGATTCAAACTCCTGAATAACTTGACAATACAAGCCTAATACACGAAACCTTGACAAATATTCAAACAAAGTATTTTATTTCAATTGTGTGTTTAATCAATCCGCAATCAAACACAATTGGTCTCAATAATCAAAGATTGATCTATCATCAAGTTGTTAGTTAATGAACTACTAGACTTACTACCTGGTGTGGTTCCTCCTGACGCGGGCTGCGGCAAGATTACTATTAAGAACGCCGAACTTGCAAAGAGTCCTGGCCAATATTCCAGCCGCAAAAACTTCAATTTCCAATAGTGGGACTTGTCCACGGACGACTTGTCCTTACTGAAAGAAACCAGCTCCTAATGACTTAATGACTCCCGAAGCTTGGAGGACGACTAAATATAAAGTCCACTAGTGCTGTAGCTTGTTGATCCTTGGAAAACTCAGAGGCACGGATACAAAACCGAAGACGGCTACACAGTCAGACAAAACTGCTGGAGCTGAGACGACTATGACAATTGTCCACTTAGGAGACTTGGTACTGGACGTGATTTATGTCACTGGTCAAATATACTTGGAAACATGCCTAATAAAACTGGAGCACTGATGTATGAAAATCTCCCTCCTTTCTCTCACCAGGGCTTATATATCCTCTCAAATATTCTAGAAGGAGCTAGTCTCTCTATATGAGTCATGTGCTAAATATAGTCCATATTATGATTCGGGATTCCACTGGAAAAAGAAATGTACTGTATAGATTGGAACTCATATGCTACGTACTCACTGACTGTGTCATTATCATAGAAATCCCATAGCGCTGAAGGCGCTAGAAGGGCCAGTGCCTGCGCGTTTTGAGGGGCACGCAGTGAGCATGCGAATCCCTTGTATTTTCGAACCGTTTCAAAGCGCCACGCCAGACGCTTAAGAGAAACGCACATCGCTACACTCATCATGCGCGATTCACGGGCTGTACGCCGATGAATTTGGGCGATTTTTTTGAAGTGAAGCAATAACAAAGCGAACAGGAAGGGAAAATTGGGACGACATGAACAGTAAAAAGAAGGGGAGCTATGGGGGGAAAGGGAGGAAAATAAAAAAAAAAAGCGAATTGCATAACACTGTATAGACACTCTTGGAAACCAGGTTGAGGGACATGTCGTGTTATAAATTTATGTTAGGCACAAATCACGTTCTCTCTACACGGATATAATACAGAAGAGGGGGGCGGTTTCATATGCAAGTCACGAATGCAGCCTTCTTTCCCGTTTCGAAGGAAGGAAGGTATTATTGACGCCAGGGGGAAGGGGGGAGTGAAGCTCTATACGGGGAATACGAAAACAAAAACCGTAAGCGGAGAATGGGGGGGTCGGGGGTATGAAAGTTTCAACAGGGAGAGGGAGGAACATGAACTTTTAAATGGATACATTTCATAAAATTCAGGGATTGCTCAGGGGATGCGAAATTTTGTAATAGGAAGCGAAGGGAGAGAGACACGCGTCGTAAATTTTTCGCCATAAAAAGGTTGAAAATCCTCAAAATCCCCCCGGCTTGATAAAGACGTTGTATTGAACGCCAATTTGTAAATAGGTATGACTTGAGGAGACACCGTTGTGGCTTATTGTGTTTTCTTTGTTTCTTGAATTCTATATGTAATAGAACCAAGACATCTAATAGTTACAGTGTAGACGAAAGAAAAGGTTTTATTTAAGGCCAACTCAATTACTGGCACATGCACGCGGAGATCATCATAGATTTACAATAAAAAGAATTGCGATTTTAAAAATTGAAATAAGGCAAAATAGCTACTAGTCAATAATGAAAAACCAAAATGAAGGACCATATGTATGAATAAAAAAGAGGAAATGTGTTTTAAGATTCGAAATCCATGTTTTTGTCTTTTTCAAAAGGTTTATATTCCAACTTTGTTTGGAAAAAGATTTCCCCCCCCCCTCCCCAAACCCAAATACAAGGAATTTTATAAATTTACCTTATTAAAGTTGTTTGGACTTCCGGTGCCTTTTTACCTAATTGATACCAGTAACAAGGGAGAAATTGGGAAAAGAGAAGAGGAGCCAGCTACACCTGGGATTATTTGTCCCAAGCCCGGATAGGGCCTAACTCATGAAATAAGGGCATGGGTTTTTAAATTTTAGTCTGGGTTTGAAAAAACCTCACCGAAACATTTTCATACATCATCAGCATGTTATGCACGTTTTGCCTAAAAATTTAATATATATTTGTAAAAGGAGTCCCCAAAAATTTAAAAAAAGAAAAGAAAGGAAAAGCGACAGATGAGAGAGAGAAAACGAGGGAAAAAGAGAACGACAGAGAGAAAGGAAAAGAAAGCCGAGAAGAAAAAAAAGAGAGAAAGAGGAAAGAATTAAATTTCCACAGATGCGTTGGACAAACAAACAACGTCCAAAAGAAGGGACAAACAAACAAGCCAAAAAAAGAAAACAAAACCTTAACCTTTTATAACTTGCCTAGCAGCTGTCCTTTTAAACCGGCATATAGGACAAACCGGGATAGACAAGATGCTTGAATTTTTTCTGTCGTGCATTTACTAAATTATCTTTTATTACGTAAAAGACAACATTTTGGTTATTAACTCCGTTTGCTTTTTAAACGTAAATACGGCGTTCACTCCAAAAGGTGTTTAAATTGAATATTTACCTTTTCCAAATTCTATGTGATTAAAATACAATATACACCCCATACCTTCACGTTGATTACAGGAGGTACGTCCTCTTCAATTTCACTCTGAAAAAATTGCACCAGAAAAAAAGACGAGGGCCGCCAATCTCAAGTTGGGAGCTGTTTGGACCCCTCACTCGATGGACTCTCACTCCGCCTGACCCAGTGCAGTTTCAAATCATTTGTATATGGACGTGATCGTCATTTGGGAAATTTGATCCAAGAAATTGTATAGGCCTATATTGTTTAACCAAAAATGAAAACAAAAAACAAAAACAAAAGCCTTATACGATGGCATGCTTTCCTTAATTTCGAAATGATCACTGTCAGTGATATGCTGCTAAATCCGAAAATAAAAAATCGGATTTTTGCATGTCTGTAACAGTACAGATGTTCCTAACATACCCCGCAAATCATATAAGACTAGAAGCAAAAATAAATAAGATAAAACTGGATTATCTATAGTCATTATGCCGTTCTACTAGAAACACCTTTACAACCCAAAAATGAATGGACCGTTTTCCTTTTTGTCAATTTTCAGTTTGGAAAAAAGTAATTATGAAAATTATTCAATAACATATCGTTCAATTTAAGTATTCTTTTAACTGTTAATTATTTTGAAACCCCTTTCACTATGGTCTTTAAAGAAAGAGAAATATAAAAAAAAAAATTCTGACTAATGAACTCAACAGAAACAAGGACTAATAAAATTTAAACACTCTTGTTTGTATTGACTGGAAAAACTTACTAAATGCTGTAAACACATGCGTGAGCGTCCGAATGTAGCGTTTAATTCAGCGGACGGAGAACAGCGTAACGCCGAACATTTAGCCAATGACACTAACGCGATAGCTCATTGTGAATATTTATGGAGGAAATTTTTCCTCCGTCTAATACAGTGGGTATAGGAGAGGTCAGTGCGCACAACCAAGGGCGTCGTGCTTCGTTCGATTTGACTAAGGGGGCCTATCTAGCGCTTCGCGCTTTTATAATTCTATGGTAATTATTACAGCAGTGCCCCACCTATTGGGTTTGTGGAGGTAATATTTCAGCACAATCCACTCAAAACACCTGGGCAATTCTTCTAGCGATATCTCCGGCATTCTAATTATTCAACACACACCAGTATGCACATAAACCCGGTATATTTTATATTATATTACTTAGACTATTTTATAATATTATGTGCTAATTTATGACTTACTTCTTGCTCAAAGTGAAAATAAAATCATTGCTAATTTGGGGCTGTGTAAAACCTCATAAGGAACAGAAATGGCAGATCTGTGATGTTTAGTTACAGAGATAGGGGTGCTGAAAAGGTGGATAAAGGTAATGAACTTTTGATGGTCCTTGTACAGGGCCAAATGTTTAAAATGCTTCAATTCTGACCAAAAATGGTTGTCAAAATCGTGGTATGAGCATGAGTAATCTGGAAAATGTGCAGTTTCCCTGATTTAGGACCTTCCTTTTGGATATTTTTAGGAAAGAGACGCGTAGCCACAAAATTCCCATACAAAACGATTTGCAATTTGGCAAGAGGTAACTTTACGCCCGAATTGTACCACCTAACTAAACATCCTAGAGTGCGAACTATTAAATTTTCTGGATACCAAAAAACCTTGGCCACCAATTTTTTCAAGATCATGCATTTCCGGAAATTTTGGTCCTGTGACAATGACCAATCAAAAGTTCGATGACCTTTATCACATTTCACCCATTTCTCTGTACCTAAACATAAGAAATATGCCAAACTAAGGCCTTATATTTATTTGCGTGTGACTGGGACGAATCATTTGAGATACTGTTCAACTAAATCGAACCCCTTTATATGACGGATATGTTTAGATCAAGATGGAAGCCAAAACGGATTCCCCGTGGGACTTTATTTTTGGTTAACATTAACATTGTCTTTAGAAGATGTCGTAAAGATCTAAAAATCATGTTAAGAATTTAGTTTTAAGGGGGGTTAATGGGAACCATATCTGCAAGATTTACATTTGCGTTTAAAAACGGTGGTGCTGACATGCCAAAATTCAAGTAAAGGTAAGCGTTCTGTTGACTGGTATAGTATTGACTTTTTTTAAATGGGCACCAGATGAATGCATAACGTGCATTAACGGAAAGGCGTTTATAATCAAGGGGCGTTTCGTTTCGTTTCGCCAATACAGTAAGCCTGTTTTAAGACAATGTGTTAATTCATTCATTAAGATGGGCTCTGACCTTGATGGTATTATTAGCAATTTTGTATCGACATGATAGTCCACACGAAGATAGTTGAACAGTTGTGAACGGAAAGAAAGTATTACTATGTGAGGCGAGGTCCATATTACCCCGCATATTTTAAATAACGGGGTGGTCCATATTACCAACGCATGGGGTGATGTGGACCCTTTGCAAAAAAAAAAAAATTGAAAGCCTACCTTTTTTAATTGGTTAGAGATGAATGAACATCTTTTGGTCTGTATCTTCCCATGATCCAAAGCTTTCAATTGATAATGAAAAGCCATTAAAGAATAAAATAAACTAAAATTCTTGGAAATTACGATCTTGCTTAAGGGATCCATACTATACCCACTTTACCCTACTTACCGAGACATCGCAAACCAATCAATCCATATCCAGCAGGACTATCATATAAGTACATGACGTCCCTAGGGTCTGCCATCACCTCTTTGTAGAAGTACAAAAGAGCATATGCAATCGAATAAACTGTCATGAAAATGGCGATCTTGATGCTCCCAGAAGTAGATATTCTCCCTCTATATATGAAGTGACAAATGCATAAAGTTCATTGAAAATAAGTGCCAACGTTCTATGCCCGGAATTTATCGCTGTGTTTGACTGTCTATCTGTCTGTCTCACTTACCTCCCTTCTTACCACTCCTCACCCTCTCTTTTTCCTCCCTCTCTCTCTCTCTCTCTCTCTCTAATCACTTTCTGGGAATTCTACTTAAAATATAGATACTAAAATTTCGCGGTTCTCGGCTTTCGAAATGATTATCATATTGATAAACTGGCTGACCCTGGACTCCATGACCTCAAAATAACCTTCAAAATGTTTGCGAATTTTGACTAAACTCATCAAGTTTCATGATCGAACAACAATTTCGTACTGCATTTGAATTTCGCACTGCAATTTTACCTTGGATGGCCCTTGATATGACCTCGAAAAAACCTCAGGAGGGCTTCTTCATGGGTGCCCAGATAGGTCAATTTGTATTTGTTTGTACCTCGGATAGGATCATGGGTACAAAAACAAAGTCGCGGCCTCACTTAACTTTGAGTCCGTGCGACGAACTGCGACCTGGAGGAAAATGACAGAACTGGCTGAAAAGACAGACAGACGAGACTGCCTGGTCTGTCTGTCTGACAGAGAGACAGGACAGGCAGATTACACACTCACACACATATGCATGCCACACCACACACATAACACACACGCACACACACACGTGACAAACCAGACAGGTTTAGGCTAAGCGGGGAGTTGTTGTGAGTGTGTGCATGTCGTGCCGTGTATAGAAAACTAACCAGACTTCGGACCCTATAACTGTGATCGTATATCCCTTAGCGACAAGAATGGCATTTAGTATGAAAACGAGTGTTCCCGCCTGAAGATAAATATGACCTACGAATATAATAAGGTGAAAAATAGAGAAATGAAGATGAAAGCGCCTATAAATACTTCGGACAACTAATCGGTACCACTGAGGGCACAAACAAAAGTGTTACCAATTTCAAAATTCAAAGATTTGAAGTTATTTTGCGTTTTACTGAAGGAATAACAAATACAAATTTAATCGGTCCGGGAAATTGATAAGCGTTTCACACAAACGAATGCTGAACTCCATTCGTTCCTGTACAAATGGGCGAGATGAAAACGTCATTTTCTCATAAATGGACATCTCAGACCTTAAAGCCTAAATTCTGCTGAAGATCATCATATCTCCTGTCCAATCAATCATGAAATTGGCGGGGTAGTTATCCCCAAGAATTTTCGAGCGACTGGACTGCCAAGGAGTCTAGCATGCACGTGGATCCTGGCGGTACAGCCCACTTTTTCATGTCAGGTTGCTCCCTATAAGAATACGGTTAAAAAGTGGGTTTTGTCGAATCAAAATAACCTATCATGACAACTTTTTGGATATTCCTACGTAGTATTTTATACTAATACTGATAGCAACCATGATTTACAAACCAGATCTCGCCATGTCATCTCAGTTTTTTTTTTAAGGGTACCCGATAAGTAGGCAGACCATAGGCTTTCCGGAAAAAAAATAAGAAAAAAAATATAATGGGACAGGGGGTTGGATCGTGAGACTTACCGGGTTTCTCACGGTATTACTGGTTTGGTGAATCCATAAATATCAGGAAATATTTGGAACCTTGGAATGATTTTTCGATCAACTTTGAAATGTTATTGGAAGCCTGTTGGGAATAAAAAATAATGATTTCGTTCCTAGCCCCTTTGAAACACATTTAACCTTCGTCTATAAGGGAGTAGAGTTGAGTTTTATTGTACTCAACCCATATGATGCTGTTGTTTTTATCCTACCTAAACCGGAATTCAGTTGCTTATCCATTCTTCAAACACTTTCTCTTTCCAATGTTGTTTTCACTTAAATACGGGTGTCTCAAAAAAAACCGGAAACCCTCAAAGGCCCTCTATTTCACAAAAAGAAAACAGTAAACCATACAAAATTTTAATACACATCTGAAAAGTGCATTTCATTAGGTTCCGACACCGAAAAAAATCTTTCCAACATGACGCATATTGACCCGAGTTATGTTCGATTGAAAATTTGTTTTTTCATTTACCACGGATTGTACTGTCCGAGCTGTCTTTAGACAATACACATTCATCCAAGCACCATTCTTCGTTTATGGTTTCTTTTTTTTTGCGACAAAGATCAGTTCTGATATTGAAAAGGTTTAGTTTAAATTATTAGGAAATTCCAAGATCTTTGCCTCATCTTCTTTCTGCGCTGCTCTGCCCCCTTCCCTAATTTTGCTGCCTCTAAGACCCTGAAGATTGATGTAGGCTTGCCTCTCTTTTCCATTTCAATAGTCGACTTCTAATCATCTTGTCCGTCGGATGCTTAATGCTTGCCAAAGCAGCGGTTATTCTATTGCGAAGTTCTGCAAGTTTGCTGGTGGTCCTGTACATACACACTTCAACTTTTTAATGTTCCCCTAGGGCGGGAAATCTATGTACAAAATCTGGGGATCTTAGCAAAAGATAACCACTGCCTTTGCAAGCATCGAACGGCAAGAAATGATTAGAAGGGGATTATTGAAATGGGAAAAGAGAACGCAAGCCTGCATTCGGCTTAGAGGCTGCCAAGTTCCCCAAGTGGGGGAGGAGGGTGGGGGGGGGGGGGGCAGGGGCAGAGAGAGCCAGCTGAAGGAAAAAGAAGAATGAGGCAAGATATGGAATTTCGGCCCAAATAATTGAAACTAACATTTTCAATATCAAAACTGACCTTTGTCGCAAAAACAAAAGAAACATAAACAAAAGAATGAGCTTGGAGGATGTGTATTGGCTAAAGACTACTGAAACAGTAAAAATCCGTGGATAAATGAAAAAAGTGGTACAAATGTTCAATCCGCCATAACTCGGTCAATAGGTCTCCTTTTGGGGAACGGTTTTTTACAGTGTCGGAAACCTAATGCAATGCATTTCAGATGTGTATTAATTGTATGGTTTACTCTTTTCCTTTCGGAAATAGCGTGCGCTTTGAGGGTTTCCCTTTTTTGAGACCCCGGTATTCCTCTATATAAAGGCGGGATTTGGTTGAGGAGGAGAGTGTGAGAGGGGGGGAGAGGGAGAGAGAGGGGGAAGTGAGAGAGAGAGAGAGAGGGGAGAGATGAGAGAGGGGAGAGAGAGACGAGAGAGAGGGGGGGAGAGAGATGAGAGGGAGGGAGAAAGGTAGAGTTTATATTAGAGAGAGGGGAGAGAGAGAGGAGAGGGCGAGAGAGGGAGGAGAGGGGAGAGAGAGAGAGGAGGAGGGGAAAGAGGAGAAAATCTACCGGTAATTTCCAAAAAGTTTCCGTTGACACCATCAGTGGCGTAAATTCCCAGATAAATAGTCAAACAATGACAGCCAAGAGTAGTTGCAAGTTACAGTACAGTAAAAAAGAGGCGATAGGGTGGCGTGTAGGACATACGTTTCCCTTTCAAGCGAACTAACGGAGAGAAAAAAATAGTAGATTCAAATTAAGTGAGGTCAGGTCAGGTTGCCTTTGAGGGCATGATAATGGTTTCCTGGTAACCAGTACTTACTGTCCCAGGGTCGATGTTGTCGGAGGCTCAACTCGTCACCCCATCGATTCGCTAGGAAATCTAATCGATTCTCTAAGGAAATCTGATGAGGCGGGTAGCTGGTTACCCTGGGTTAGAATGAAAGAAGATCTCCTACAATGGCGTCAGCTCTGGAGAGCTATTGGCGGCCATCCAGCACATTTGCTTGGATGGGGCATGGTTGCCCAAAGGTAGGGCCCACCGCCGAAAAAAAATGATGGATTGGCGTCAGAAGGGCATCCGGTCGGTGGTCAATTATCTTTTTGCTCCCAAATAATCCTCCAAAGCAGTATTGCTGAGGTGAGGTGTATCGGCCAACCCCCGTTAGCGGGGACAAACGGATTAAAAAAATTTGGTATGAACATAACTATAACAACTGAGACTTCAGAAGTATTTTCCATAGGTCTAATATTGATATCGGGGTTCAAACCCGGCAGTGGGAGACAATGTATTGTTGCCATTAAAAAACATATTGTCCATCGTACAAAGTTACTCACAGAATCGGCTTCACTGGAACAATGATGCATTTTCAGTTCTCCAATGGTTGTGTTAATGTAGCACTTCCAAATGCGCTTGCGCTAATCTCTTATACCAAGTTGACCATTTTTTATGGCAAATAAAAACTTTTTTGTGTGTTATGTGTGGCATGATATTATAAGAATGCGGGGTCTTACATAAGACATAAACTTACCCTGCAACCCAGCTAGTGAATGTAATAAGAGCCATTTAGAAAGTCAAATGTGAGCTATCTGTTTATCTCAATAAAGGACTTATAATCGACCAAAATTTGCGCTAGACATTTACACTTAATTGTGGTTTAACCCATTACAGAGCATAGTGTTACGAATATGCACTAATTATAGGTCGATATGTAAAATATGAAGAGAAGGAAGGAAGATCGGAGGGATAATGATGAATAATGAAAACGTTTTATGTACTTACATCGGTACATGGTGGCAAAGACAAAAAATAAATAACTACGTAGAATGCTAATGCGATGAGGTTCGTCTGCAAGATAATCTATTATCAAGAAAACAGTAATCATATAGGTATACTGCAACACACTACCTGCGCAAAACCTTTGAGAAACTAGAGTCAAATAATTAAAATGCGCAGGAATCGTGGAACAGAATATGTCTTATAATTAATTTTGAATAGGGAAAGGGACAAAAGATTTCTGCAGCACGCATGTAAAGATTTTGGAAGAATCCCGTGACTTATTGATATTGCATTAGTAGTTTTTTTAAAATGATTCATCGAAAGAGTCAAAAATATTTTAAATTGCAAAGAAAATAAAAGTGAAGATGTCTGTAGAATTCTCATACGTTATCTTTTGCAACTGAAAATGGCAGGAAGGAAGTGAGAATGTGTTCCCATAATTAGATTTTATTTCAAAATTGATAGTCTTGACCAAGAACCTTAAATGTTTGATAATGAGAGAAAGCGAACCACATGCATTCTCAATGTCTCTTTTACTTGATGTAATTAAGTATCTCTTTGGAAGAATTTTTTTAAGACATCTGCCATACAAATCACAAATCTTTATTTCTCACTTTCTCCTCAATGAATGGTCTAGGCTTGGAGAACGACTATAAGATTTTACAATACACATAAAAATAACATACCCAAAAACAGATAGGGACATTGATATGAGGGATAAAGACATCCAGGTAATTTGTAGGCAACTTTAAGTTTTCCATAACTTTTAATCACCAATTTGTATATTACATGAATATTTTGACTCGTACTCACTGATATTAAAACCACAAAGGTTATAGTCCGATCAAACAGTGTGCATAGCGTGGGAAACATGCGAGGGTACGGCGTGCGTGTTCTTTTTGTTAAACCCCCCACAGACATTTTCGTCCGTCTGCTTAATTTAAAACGTCGCCCGGCGACGTTAAATTAAAAATCTTTCTGTTTACCCATAAGAGGCTGATTTGATCTTAATCATTTCGGGTGAGGGCTTTTGTATAGAACAACTTTACAACCAAGCAAAATATCGATTTTTTGAAAAATCTTGAGGGCGCACTATTTTTCAAATGTGCCAGTGTCTCTTTAAGTGCTATACTTCAACTCCAAAGATAAGTACACTGATTTACATTGATCAAAGAACAGAGTTACCAGTTTTATTGAGAGAGATATTTACAAATATGTAACATTATCCCTCTTGGCCAACCAAGGCCTGTGTCGTGTCATCATGTGTTTCTTTCTTCTTTAAATTGGCAGATAATAACTTTTAGATTGATAAGTTTATAGGCCTAATACCGTTTCGTAACAGTGCTTCGTATTTCACTCACATTGCTCATCGGCGCTAAAATGCAAGTTGAATGGGTTGTCGCCGTTCGTCAAATCGTGTAAGTATGTCATATCTTACCCCTTCTTCGGGATATGTCCCGCAATTTTGAACGGTGATGAACCACCACGTGCAAAGTTTGTAACCTGCCATACGCGAGCCCTGACAATGGATAATCTATTTAATGGAGTAAAATATAGCAGATTAGAACATGTTGTACATACTTTTGGACAACCACAGGCTATTTGTTATTATTCTTTAGTCTTGCCGTGATTTAGTTTTGTGTGTTTTTCTTTTCACAAAGCAACAACAAAACAACACACCCACACCCAACCCCCCCCCCCCCCCCACGCACACACATACACAGCATCACATTTTATTTGTGTTTTGCACTGACCGGTATGGAATTTTCTATCTTCTCCTTACAGGCCCCGTTGCTGTATGGCGAAAGGGATCTGACCGGACGCCCTCCTTTAATAGCACAAACATCTTGTTTTCCCTCATGACAAGTCTTTGAAGGATAAAAAAATCATTAAAATGTAATATTCAAATTTTTGTTTGTTTATGACAAAGAGAGGGAGAGAGAGAAGCATAAAAGGGGAAGGAGGCAGCGAGAGAGAATGAGAGAGATACAGTCAGAAAAGACAGCATGTTCTTCTTACAACTACACTAACTTACATAATATACCTGCACTTTTAGTTACATCGCGTGTCAAACTATACATTCCCCCCCCCCGTGGGGGGTTGAAACACTTATGACATGCAGGGCTACATCGGTAAGTCATCTACACCCTGATCAATAGTAGATGCATACATAGTTACATGTCTTCCACCCTTGATCAGCGGTAGATAGCATAAATAGTATGTTATTTACACCCTGATCAGCGGTAGATAACAATTTTTTTGGGTATTTAGTTGTCATCACACCCTGATCACATAGATAGCATAACATAGTATGTCATCTACACACAACCCTGATCAGCATTAGATGCATACATAGTATGTCATCCACACCTAGAGCAGGCAAGTAGATTAGCATACATAGTATGTCATCCACACCCTGACCAACAGTAATAGCATACTATTATGTCATCCCACTCCGACCAACAGTAATAGCATACATAGTATGTCATCCACATCCCTGATCACAGTAGATAGCAATCATAGTATGTCATCCACACCGCTGATCAACAGTAAGATAGCATACATAGTATGTCCCCCACACCCTGATCAGCAGTAGATAGCATACATAGTATGTCATCCACACCCTGATCACAGTAATAGCATACATAGTATGTCATCCACACCTGACCAACATATATAGCATACATGTCCGTCTCCACAACCCTGATCAGCCGTAGAGAGCATACATAATGTCATCTACAACCTGACAACAGTATAACATAGTATTGTCATCCACACCCTGATCACCAGTATATAGCATACATGTATGTCATCCACACCCGATCAGCAGTATATATATAATAGTATGTCATCTACAACCCTGATCAGCAGTATTATATCATACCTATATGTCATCCCAACACCCTGATCAGCATTAGATAGCATACATAGTATGTTCATCCAGACCCTGATCAGCAGTAGAAATAGCAACATATATGTCATCCACAACCTGACCAACAGTATGATAGCATACCATAGTATGTCTCCACATACTCTGATCAACAGTAGATCTGCATACATATATGTCATCCACACCCTGTGCAACATTAGATAGCAATACATATTATGTCATCCAACCCTGTCATCATAGATACATACATAGTATGTCATTTACACCCTGATCAGCAGTAGATAGCATACATAGTATTCATCCCAACCCCTGGAACGCAACAATAGATAGCCATACATGTACGCGTCATCCCAACCCTTATCACAGTAGAGAAGCTACTAATGTCATCTACCCCTGATCAACAGTATATAGCATAATAGTATGTCCTCGGCAATCACCCTATCAACAGTAAATACATACATTGTCAGCCCCACCCTGATCAGAGTATATAGTCATCAGTATGTCATGCTACACCCTGATCAGTCAGTAGCTCGCATACATAGTATGTCATCCACACCTGATCAGCCGTAGATAGCATACATAGTAAGTCATCCACACCCTGATCACAGTAGATACATACATAGTAATGTCATCCACACCCCTTGACTCAACAGTAGACGCAAACATAGTATGTCAATCCACACCCTGACCAAAACAGTATATAGCATACATAGTTTTTCATCCACACCCTGATCATCAAGTAGATAGCATACATAGTAAGTCCATCCACACCCTGATAAGCAGTAGATAGCATACACAAAGTCAACCACAATCCTGATCACAATAGATACATGCATGTATGTCGCCCACACCCTGATCAGCAGTAGATACATACATAGTGTTATGTCATCGCACACCCTGATCAGCATAGATAACACACACATAGTATGTCCATCCACATCCTGATCAGCGGTAGATAGCATACATCAGTATGTCATCCACACCTTGAATCAGCAGTAGATAGCATCAATCGTATGTCTTCCACACCCCCCCCCCCATGATCAGCGGTAGATAGCATACATAGTAAGTCATCCACACACCAGATCAGCGTAGAAGCATAATCGTAATTAAACCCCGAACCCGCGGGGATCCCTTTTAGTCGGGGCCCTTTTACGAATGCGGGCTACATCGAACCAATTCTAAACCCCGAACCCGCAGGGTCGAGAGACAGCAACAGACGGAAATGATAATTGTTCTTACCAATTTATCTTCGTAAGCACGAACATATGGCCATTGGACCCTGGTAATCACGTAGGATCAAAGTCGATTAGAAGTAGTGGCTCTGTAAAGAGAGGAGAGTGGGTGCATTTAATGTGAAGCATTTTTGGGAAAAAAATAAGCTGGATTTAGGACCCTTAATCTCAACATTCTCGTCGACCCAAGGAATGTGGGGGGGGGCTGTTATGGGGATTATTACAATCTCTGCTGATAGGCTTGTGCTTTAAGGCATGTCCATCAATGCTGGATTTAGGACCCTTTTGTCTTGTATGTAGCTAGCATCCTAAGGTTCTATATCCCTAATTCCTAGAGGAAATCTGACGATCACCGCAAAAAAGGAGCTAACGTTACTTTTTTCTTGTTAGATCTTTGGCCAATTCACCCCAATCGAGCATGGTCCTCTCATTGATTTGTTTTTAGAAGTGCATTTAAAGATAGTGAGTGGACGTACTACTAGATAATCAAGTTTTTTATATTATCGCGCTTAATTCCCGTGAACACGCTCCTCGTTCGGTTTACATTATATTACATTATTATTCAAAGAATCCATCACAATCAGTGGCTGCTCAAAGACATGCCTTAAAACGCAACAAGCCTATCAGCAGTTAGATTGTAATATCCCCCATAATACTCCCCACATTCGCTTGGGTCGACGAGAATATTGAGATTAAGTATCTTGCCCAGGGACCAAACCCTGACCACGTGGGACCGAATTCACATTTTCAAGTCTAATGGCAACGAGTCCTGCGCTTTTTCCACTAGACCATATGTATACGTATTCTCTAACGTTAGTGAGAAGCTTAAAAACACAATGAGTGGTTTGCCAATATAAAAAAAATGCATGTCTGTAAAATGTATAGCTATCCTAACATAGGCTACTCTAGCTCTGCAAGTTATTAGGGTGAAATCGGATAGTCATTACTGCCCATACGGACACTTTCATATATTTGAACAGAGCTGTTTTCTTCTTATTTTTGTATTTTGCATTTGGAATAAAACCTGGAATAAAATAACTTTACAGTCTTACCATTCACTTTAAGAACACTCCTGCAAATTTCAAATATTTTGACTCATGGGGGAATCACTGAGGCCTGGGAATCTTTCCCTGGTGTGTGCTCGTATAGACCGTATTCAATAGCCAGCCATGTTGGTGGACAAGATAGACGCATTCCAGTACTACAATACATTCACCTGTCAATGATCCCTGTGCAATCGCTAAACATGGATCGATTGACAGCTTAATGTATTGTAGTCCTGGAATGTATGCATCTTGTCCACCAACATGTCTGGTGGCTGACGTCATATTGAATACGGCCTAAAAGATAGCGCCGTTATATTCATTAAGCCGTCCGGTATACAGAGGACAAAGCAATGCAGATTCCTTTTTATCTATAGACGTGCAGAGCCATTGTTACTGCCCATGCAGTTGAAAAGATTTTAAGTGTTATCGCCACCTGATTTAGATCAAGCTATTTTTTTATATACAAAATACCTCCTCGTTGACGAATAAATAATCCTTCTACTGTGTGTTCAATTAACTTTGACCGAATATTTCATCATTTGAAAAGGAAACGAAGATGAACAAAACTCATGAAAGAAAAGTTGTTTGGCAGACTGTGACCTAATTTTTTAACCCTTGGTATTCAATCTCGGTTTCAGGGCATGTATATTGTCACGTGGATCGAGACCACTATACTCCTCTGCAAATCCCCTCCCCAATGATGCATATAGTAGGCTTGTAAATATAAAATGTTCTGCTTACCTAAGCGCTTATGATGTCTTCCCCATATTGAATTTTGTGTAAAATGTAAAAAACATCTTTTATGTCCTATACCCATACGACTTTTCGTGTTTGATAAGACCCCGCTTCTTTTGTTTTACACCGACTAATTAAAAAAAGGGGTATTTACACAGGAGTATAGTATACGTCCATAGCCCTACTGCAAATTCAGTAATGACTTACCTGGTTTTCTTCATTTCCTATGATCCGCGTCACGCCATTACGCATTCTACTGAAGATGTTACTATCATCTTCAGCATCGTCACTTTGAGATTGAGGTAGAGCCTGTGGTACGCTGGTAGTGGTAACGTCAGAGGCTACGCTGGTAGGTGGAACGTCCAGTGTCATCTATTACCTGCGATTAACATTGGAGAGCAGTATTATAATTAATGTTGCGATAATAATCTAAATTTAGGATTGTACAATTCTTCATAAGAATGACTTTGGCATGGATCTTTTACATTCTGAAAGTTTAAGATTGGGAGTATGTGGACCCCCGGATGGTCTCTATAAATCAAAGTTTTATTTTACAGAGGGGTCAAGTTGAATCTTGTTTAAAAAACTATGCCATTGTATTCCCAGGTCTCAAAGATTCAGAAAAAAAATATCATTTGGTTTTTCCTTACTGAATTTCTGCACAGAAAATAATCAAAATGAACTGTATATAGAGTTGAATGTTGTGTAATGGGCTTGTGATACTTTCATCAACCCAAGTCTTAACCAAGGATACACCAAATTTGATTATGAAGTATAGTTACGTCAACGCTTTTGAACTACACAGGGTCATAATTGAAAATATAGTTTAAATTTTAATGAAGCAAGTTTCAAACTCATTCGTCTTTAACACTTTCCCCAAAACATGACAAGAAAACATTCCCATAGATATATGAACTATTTTGAATATTAATACTGCGAGACGTAACATTTGAGACAACTTTAATCAAAAACCGATGTGAAAGTAACTATAGTCCCGCCGGAGCCGTGATGAGTCAATGAATCGAGTGCCCTATTCTTTACTTTTGTAGCCGGTGTGAAGGAATCATAGTCCGGTCGTTATCATAGTCCGTGCCCTAGACACATCGGAATAAAGCGTGAAACGTATGTTTGCGGTGAAGAGTCACTGAATCGCATGCCTATTTGTTAACCATTGTTCCTGGACTGTGGAGCCCGAGACTATATGTCCTGTGTCACACTGGCTGGAATTAGGGTGGATTATCTTTTTCATTTTTTGACCCCTGTTGGGGCCAAACGTTGACCTTTCACGTTTTTTGGCTTATTTTGACAACAATACCTCACAGATACCTATGTTTGTACCTGAAGAATTATGGTGTCGTTCAACAACTTTGTACTTTTGGAGCTCTGCATATAGTCCCGCGGGCTAAAAATGAGCTAGGTATCACCTGCATGGAAAGTTTATCTCATGTTGTTTTTCTGATCAGAATTTATGAGGAATAGAATATGTAGTAACAAGGCCGAATCCTGAACGCAATCCTCAATATAGGTGGGTTTTTCCGGGGGGGGGTGAGGGGTGGTCAAAAAATTAAGAAAAATCATAATTATTTACATCTGAAGACAAATAAAGATGTCCTGGCCGGTAATGACTTTAGAATTAGGCTTATTCAGTATTGAAGTATATATAACTTATGTAGTATGATCCGCGTGTCAAATAAGTTGTAGGGGGTCACTAAATTACCCCGAATTAGAAATACAGTGAAAATTGCTGAAAATATACAAATACCACAATGGAAGTAAGTACTTGTGTTTTTCCCAAAAATTCAAACATCCAGAACAGTAGTTTCAGGGATAGTAGAGGTCTTTGGAGGTCTGGTGGGGGTGTCAAAATGCATTATTTGGGGTGGCAACCCATGGGGGGGGGTGCACTTCAATAGGCGACTTAAATTTGCCTAAACCAGATGGTACGAAAATACTTTCAGTGTGGGAAAGAAAATCAGTTTATCTCATTTGTGTTTTTCTAGAATCAGAATTTTATATGAGGATAAGAATATGCTTAGGTAGAAAAAAAGCCCGATTCCTGAACGCACACCCCCAAAAAATGGGGGTTTATTTCCGGGGGGGGGGGGGGCAAAATCTTATATGGTACATATGAAGAACAATAAAATATACTGACCGTCTATGACCACAAGAATTTTGCATCTTCTGGTATTTAAGTACTAATGTTCTTGATGTAGTAATTATACAAGGGCAAGTAAGTTGTAGGGGGTCACTAACCCCCCCCCCCCTCCAATATTAACACTTAAGTGCCTAAGGTGTTTTTAACTACCACGTTGGTAGCCTAAGGGGGGGGTTCCATTGAACCCCCCTAAGGAAAACCACTTTCCCCGAGGGAAATTTTCAAATGAAACTCATACCACCTCTGAGGGGGCATAAGACAATGCCACATGGTGCAATATAATTGAGTTCCGGTTTATCGTCTGGAAAATTAGGGGCAAATCATTGTGTTTCGGAAATGCGTCAAAATGCTCAAAGTAGCATGATGTTTCTTTCGACCCGCTCTGCTTCCAACAGCATCACAGTTGAATCATTTTTGATGTTTATATCTGCTCTAAAGGACCAATTTACATATATTAAACACAACATTACACATTTGTGTACATTCTTTTTTTTTTGTGGGGGGCTGTCGTATTTGCCATAGGTTTGTACAGCATGGCGCGCAGCCGCTCGATTGGATTATCGCTTCTTTTCAGCACATAAAGGGGTTAATTATTTTTCTGATTATTGTAATTATTTTTTGTTTCCTGCATATGAACATACCTAGAGAAAATATTTCTGGCAACAGGGTTTGCTAATTTTTTATTTAAAATCACACTCCCGTTGGTTGCCTAGGGGGGGGGTTCCCTAGGGACCGCAAGCTAATGTATCTCTTAACGGGCAAGAAATTGTAGTAATTTTTTTTCTATGTGGAAGAGCGGCATCGATAAGTTACACAATACAAACATTAGAGTTCGAAAATATTTTTCCCCGGAGTTGATAAAATCGCCGAAAAACAAATCAAATCTTTGGAACTATGGAACCCCCCCTTAAGGCACTTAAGTGTAGAAATACTCTGAAAATCCTGAAAATAAAAACCTACCCAGTTAGGAAGTAAGAGTAATTTGTTCAATCTGAACAGTATTTTTCAGATTATAGCATAGTTCTCATCTGTGGAGGTCCTGGTGAGGTTGGCAAGAGGGTAAAAACAGTATTTTGGGGTTAGCAACACATGGGAGGGGGCACTTGAATATAATTTGTCTTGATAGACCTACCTAACATGTGGTATCGAAAATAGCTTTCATGTTCTCTGTGGGTTTATATTTTTCCTAAGATAAAAGTCGGTAATTGAAGTTTTTTGTTGAAATTGTGGGAGAAAAGGGGCTCTCGTGGTTTGTAGATGGCGATAAAGTCCCCATCTGTTGGTCTTGGTGACAGGGGTCACTATTGTAGGTATGTCCAGTGGTTATTGATGGTCAAATGGGGGTCAAGGAGGAGAGGCATTCGATATTTATACGCTAAATTGCATTTTTATATGTACAGCGCTTTTTGGACCTTATTTGATAAAGCGCGTAATCAAATGTTTGTATTGGAAAGGGACCACTAAACCTCTAACTTAACCTCCTGAACCAGACCCTATATGTCCGTGCCGAATGTAAATTAAATTAGTTTTGATTATCACCTATATGTAATACTACTTTTGTCCATATTTAACATACATAAAAACGTAAGTTCGTTGTGGTTTTCAGTAATTTTCCGATGGTATTTTTCACTATGTGTTTACATTTATTCCCCCAAGCTATAGTGCGCGAAA